>JAMPIV010013338.1:0-214324 GCA_024509875.1 Oreohelix idahoensis
TTATGTTCTATTGTTCTCTCTCTGTCTTTCCTCTTTATTGTCCTCTATTCCTCTTTTTTTTTCCTTTTTTTTCTTCTTCTATTTATTTCCCTCTTGTAAAAACCGTTTCTTAAAATCTTTCCTGTCTTCTCTCTCTCTCTGTCTCTTCTAATATATATATATATATAATTTATGTTTTAGATAAGAAAGGAAATGTGTTCTCAATTTATTTTTATAATACTAGTATTTTTTTTATAAAAACCGATGTTAACATACGGCTAATGCATTTTCTTTCTCGGCAAACAACACGTGCGCACTAAACAAACAAATATGTCGGAATTGTATGTTGGTACGTGTCACAAATGTTTGCTAATTTTATGGTGGAACAATGGACACCTTTGGCCTGGGTAAAAAATTGCTACGAGTTTTGAATGTGGATCGCTAATCGTTAGTGTCCAAACGAAAGACGAAATCACAGATGTATTGTTTGTTTAGGTATCTTATTTTACGCCATCGATAAACTAAACTTCTTTTCATAACACCTGGAACAGTGAGTAAACATTCTCGAGTTATTTCTTATACAACCGAAAGTAATGAGTTACTTTTTTTCGTTGGCGGTACGTGAGAATGACACCATAAGTGGACGTCAGGCACCAATCAGTTTTTTTGTACAGTATAAGGTCATGTGGAACTCTGAAACAATGCGCACTTTTTTTTTGCCATATAATGGGATTGCATTGTCTTCAGTCTTTCATTCAAAAAATCATGAGAAACTGAATGCGGAAACATCTCTGAAAGAACACTGAAAAGAAACAATTGTTTTGTCATAAACAATACTGCTATTATGTATTCGTTTCTGTTTTAATTTCTTATTTTCTGTGTATTTTAATTTACTTATTAGTTACAAACAAAAAAGAAACTAATTTTCGTTAGGATACAATAAATTTCTTTAAAAAATATCTGTTTTTTCGGTGTGTTAGAGTGTTAAAAATTATTTAATAACATTTTAAAAAGGTTTATTTTGATTCGTTTGGTATTCGGTACTTGTGTTAAGTGTTAAATTAATTATTTCTATTTAGAGATATATATTACGTTTTAGTTGCTTCTTTTATGGCGTGTGTTGTGTTGTTAGGATGTTATTATCTTTAAAAATATAAGTGTTTTCGTTAGGAGACCATAAATAACTTTAAAATTAATCTGTTTTTTTGTGTGTTTAGGGTGTTAAATTATATTAAATAAATTATAAAAAGGGTTTAGTTGTTTGTGTATTGTATTAAATTATTTTAAACAAAAGATATGTCTGTGTATTGTTTTCTCGCTGTAGTCGGTGTTGCTAAAAATCTGTTTCAAAATAGTCTATCTGTGTTAACTCAGATACTAAATTGTTATTTTTTTTTATTGACCATAACATAGTTTTTGATAAGGGGGGGGTGTGGGGAATTTTTTTAACCGCTTATGTACTAGGAAAAAAAGATGTTCCATATTTTTCTCACTAGCGTTAGACAAGTGTTTGTGTTCAATCACATTTACTCAACTGGATTTAACTGATGTTGCAAATAATACAAACTAAACTCGAGCGTGAGGCATATTTTTTTTTCCACATAATAAAAGGAAAAATAAATTAAGAAATACCTATATTTTTTAACAGTATATACATGTAACATATATTGAGATAAATAAACTTAACTTAAATGTTACCAAAAAATTCTTAAAGTTTCTTAAACGTCAGGGAAAAATTGGCACCTGTTGCGGTGAGTCGGTGGTTTTAAATTGATATTTTTCTGACAGCGCGCGAGGGGCATTTTTTTCACTAGAATAAGAAAAAAATGTGTTTATTTCTCTCTCTCTCTCTCTCTCTTCTCTCTGTTGTCTCTCTCTCTCTTTCTTTTTTTCTCTCTTTCTTTCTCTTTCTTTTTCTCTCTTTCTCCCTAATCTCTTCTCCCTCTTTCTCCGGTTCTCTCACTCTCTACTGGCTTTCTCCCCCTCGCAACTCGCGAATCAACTCCCCTGCGCAAACACTTTCAACCGCTCAAGAACCAATCAAACAAGCACTCTCTACAACCGCCATGCAATGCCTCCACACACAATACCCCATAAGGCAGTCTGGTTTATTCTGCCTCTCTTCATTTCTCGTGTCCCTCTGTCGCTAGTTTCCTCTCAAATTCTGTCAATAACAACAAGGAGCACCCTCCTGTAGCCTGTCTGACGTTCCATTTCCCCTGGTATTTTCCTAGGTTCTCAAACCGCTACGTCTCTTGTCTGTATACTCTGCACAAGACATCACAAAATGCAATCCAAAATGTTTGTGGCCAATTGCAGCAAAATCGTTTACTCGATCTCCCGTGATCTATCGCGAGAACTATATGCGGGGACAGTACATGCTGATCCGACACCACCCCTGTCGTGCTGTATGTCCTGTAGTCTTTGCTAAGACCTGAGACACTCCAACAGCAAACAATTGAGAAGTGTTCATGGACCCGGCTTGCACCGAGTCCTCCACAGTGGAAGACCATTGCACCCGGGGGCCGTACCAAAAACCCCTCAGTGGGGACCTACCACCTGCCACCGGCGGGCGACTATAGACAGATTACTCAGTGGGGGACCATGCTCACTGCAACGGCAGATACTGCAGGAAGTTGTTATAGCAAACAAAATCAGTGGGAACCAGCCACTGCAATCGGCGTCCCGCTAGCTAAAACCCCTCGGCGGGGGACTCACCACTGCACCGATGGGCACAGGTCTCACGTGTCCCCGCTGTGGTTAATTTACTCTACATTTACCCAAACCTTGGACATAATTTAGGGACATAGGGCACATAAAACATGAAAGTCCACGCAATGCCCTCGTTTGCACCACGCTTGTGAGCTCTGTCGGAAAGACTTTTACCACGAGCGCAAGGGCAGTTTAAGGACCCACTTAAAAAACACCCAACACTCCAACCCCTAACCATATTTCGGACACAGAACCCAAGGAATGTGCAGGCGCCGACTGTCATCAACGGGCGCACCAACAGACATTCATCGTCAGAAATAGGGACCAGCTTGGAGGACAGACTCATCATCATCATTCACAAAACCCAACATCTTAACCTGCTGCAGCATGGGCACCACCACCATCGGACGAAAACAAGCAACAAACTTACCGCTCACACTACCATCAGAGCGGACCTCTTTCTTCAAGCTCCCATTCCAAGATCCCACCCACCAAAAAACAGGCCCAGACCAAGAAATACGTTCCCAGTTGACCAGCACCAAAACCCATATAAACAGGTAAACCCCGCCTACCATACTGAAGAAAGATCTTTAGAAGGACCTACAGGGATGACCATAAAATAAGATATACAGCGATGCAAACTGGCATCAGCCTATTAAAACACACGCTAGGACATACTAAACATAAAATTATTTATTCACCATTCACTTTTTTCAACCAGACCAACACTGAACATCATATGGGACTGGGGGGTAACCGTCTATTTGCTCCCTGTTATTTGCCACAACAGACAAAAAGATTCAAAATGGAAAACTACAGTTTCCACATGACATCTTAAGACATAGAGAAACACACGAATTAGATTCTATCACGCTTCCATAATAATACAGTCGTCTTAGATCAGCCACACTTAGGTTCAACAACATTACAGATTTCAAAGCTTTTCTCTCACAGTTAACCGATAGGCGATATTGTCATCACACAAGCACAGTTTAAATAGACCAAACACAAAATACTTTGTCGAAACCATTCCAGCCACGAAATTAGTTCTATCTGTTATCATATCCAAGACTTTCCTATCGGTTGCTGCTTACAATCGAGACATTCCCTCTTTCATCACGAACAATCACTCACATCCATACACTACAAACACGAACTCAAGCTCCAAACCATACAGTGTTAACTTTTGCTTTTTTAGATGTCTAGTCCGTTTTTAGGGGTGGTGCCGTTTACAAGACGTTAGAAAATCGACGCGCCGGTTAGTCGAACAGTGGCAAACACAGCAGGGGACTTATGTCCTCGTCGATTTCCACCGGGGTTAGTTTAATCGATATGCCCCATTAGAAAATGTTTTAACATAAATATTGACGTTTTTTTTTGAGTTTGACGAACGAGGAAAACCTGACCCCCACTACTTAGAGTAGCGACACTTTTAAAGATACGATTGCGTCTTTTTAATGTTTAAGAACTACTTTATGTACATTGTAGATATCGATTAGGGCCATCTAACTCTTGTTCGTGTCCCGATTGTTTACGGTAAGTTGTGGCAGGGAGTATTTACCGACTGGTGCGCCATGAAAAGCGCTGTACCGGCTCTAAGCGAAGAGAAACATTTAGAGGTGGTGTGTTGTATTATCCCCCAGAGACCATTTGGGACTTAATCAAGGAGCAGGGGATAGATGTCGACACAAAATTCGTTCTTCCCGTAATCGCGCCACAATTTGACTATGAGTGTTTTTCTTTTTGAGATAAACACTGTAGTGCCCAGTGGTAATGCCACTACCTACACAGCCAAACACGTGCCCCTGTCGTGTTCGGTGGCTTCTAACGTCCCCGGTTTTGGAGCCCCCGTGTGTTTTATCACTAAGGGTGATCCACAGGACGTTGGTCAATAGGATGGCTGACCATCTGCTCGAAATTGCCGCGGCCTCTTATGAGATTCTGCGTGCGTATTTTGATCATGTTTGCATGCAGCTCAAGGTTTTAGAGACGATCGGTAATTCAGACGGACTCCTTGCTAGATTAGAGAGTTTTTGGGGGCAGCTACCGGGTTAGGTTTCAATTCGGGCAAGTATGACGTGAACGTAATCAAACCGTATTTCATCCGATATTTCATGGGGGAAGACTTCCAATTTTTAGTGAAGAGAAATAATAATTTTATGTATATTGCCACTAGCGACTTAAAGTTTTTAGATATAGTCAATTACTTAGCCCCGGGGTTTAGCTATAGCAAATATCTCACGGCGTAAAGAATAAAGAAACCAAAGGATATTTTTGTTACGAGTACATAACAGATTTAGCAAAGTTAGACGAAACCGCGTTACCACCCCACTCGGCATTTTTTTCCAACTTAAAAACACTAACATTTCCGATGATGAGTACGCCGAGTGCCCAGAAGGTGTGGGCCGAGAACCACATGACCACGTTACGCGACTTTCTGGACGTGGTACAACAAATAAAGACGTGGGTCCCCTTCCTGGCAAGCGTTAGACCGACAAGTTAGTTTTTACGCGCGCCTAGGTGTAGACATGTTTAAAGATTTGCGAGATGCGATCTCCGTGCCCGGTGTCACGTTAAAGTACCTTTTCAAAAACCCTCCCCGCCAACGTCATGTTTTCTTTATGTTCGAAGCAGGAGGTAGATTTGCATAACATTCTTGCGCCAAAACATCGTCGGGGGACCGTCAATATATTTTTCACAGGTTTCCACGGAGCAAGGCAAAACCCGCATTAGAGGTGGCAAAAACGGTTTTTCAAGCCATTAAAGGTTTTGATGCCAACGCCCTTTATTTGTGGGCGTTTTTAATGCAGAAAATGCCCATGACTTTCCCGTTAGACGGTACAAGGATGATGGTTTTCAAGCACCACAAACTCTCACAAATATAACCGTGCAGTGCCGCGACTATTTGGCCCTTGGGTCTCCCACCAAAAAAAAGTGACCTTAAAAACCCAGTTTAAACGGAGACGTGAGAAGGCGTTGGGTGATGTATGCATTAGGGTAGACGGTTGGGGACAGATACTCTCAGACCGCCTACCAGTTCCATGGGTGCCTATTCCACGGCTACCCTAACTGCCCACTAACCGCCGGTCGTGACGTGAACCCAGTCAACAACAAAACCATTGGCTGAGTTGTACGCAAGTACGGTGGAAATAAGTTCTTATTTACGGGCCATTGCAACGATTTACCGTTGTCAAAATGTGGGAATGCGAGTGGCAGGCATTGAGAAAAACGAGCCATCAATCCGTCGTTTTCTGAACGCCACCTTCCCTACCCAGAAAACCATCTTACACGAAATGTCGGTTACCCCCTGACAAAAGAAACTATTCTCGCCTCGGTGCTGGACGAGACCTTGTTTGGTCTAGTCGAGTGTGACATCCATGTCCCCGACTCTTTAAAAGAACATTTCTCTGAGATGACGCCCATTTTTAAGAATGTTGACGTCACGAGGGAAGATATTGTGCCTTTCATGCGGGAATACGCCGAAAAAACATAAACTCCTGACTACCCCCAGACGGACGTTGATCGGGAGTTATGTGGGCAAGAAAATTCCCCTGACGACACCTCTGCTTCGCTGGTACTTAATCAAAGGATTAGAAGTCACCTGTATCTACCAGGTGCTTGAGTATACACCCGTGACGTGTTTCAAACGGTTTGGGGACACTGTTTCGAAACGCGCGTCGGACAGGGTGATACTGATCCTGCCTAAGCCATTACAGCGAGACCATGAAACTGCTAGGTAACGCGGCTTACGGCAAGACATTAACCAATAAGGCGAAGCATGTGGATGTCTCGTACACGATGGGCGAGGGTATCTTGACCAAATAAAACTCACCCCGCTTTAGGAAAATGACGTTAGTGACGGACGACCTTTTCAAAGTAGAGATACTTAAACAGACTATATGTTGGGACCTCCCCGTTCAGATAGGATTTTTCGTGTACCAATACGCGAAATTACGCATGTTAGAATTTTACTACGACTGTTTAGATAAATTTGTAGATAGGTCAGACTTTCAGTTGTGCGAGACGGACACAGACAGCCTTTACTTGGCCCTTAGCGCGAACAACTTAGCGGACGTTGTTAAGCCCGCTTTGCGACAAGAATTTTATACCTCCTACCACCAGTGGTTCCCCGCCGAGGTATGTCCCGACCATAGACCCGTTTTCGTCGCTACCGAGGGTAAAACGCGCGCCCTTTGTCAAAAATGCCGCGAACAAACCTTATTCGACAAACGGACACCGGGCCTTTTTAAATTAGAGTACGAAGGCAGAGGGATGGTTTCTCTCTGTAGCAAGACATATCACTGTTTTGGCGACTATGACAAAACCACCACCAAAGGCTTGAACAAACACCACAACAAAGTAGACAAACACACATTCCTAGACGTCCTCAACACACAACAGGCACAGGGTGGGAAAAATTTTTTTACGAACAACACCGCAACGCCCTGTCTTACTTTTACATAAAACGACAAGTACACCCCGACAACGTCACCACCTCACCCCTCAACATTTAAACTGTCTGTACACACAAACACCTCATATTTCTTACGGGACGTGACGACAATGTGACGACACATATCCCTCAAGGTCTGGCCTGCAGCTGTGATATTGTATATAATGTAAATAATGTAACAAAACACCACTAATATTTAAATATGTATTATTTACAAATGTTTGATAATGTCAAAAAATACAAACTGTCTTTCATATATAATTGTATATTCATTTGCTAAAAAAATTACTGCAATAATGTACATTTTGTAAAAAAATACTGTACATATATCCTCTGTTAAACGATACTATTTATGTACTCTTATATATTACCATATATGTTTTGCTATTACAAAAACACTATTGAATTATAAATAAAAAACTATATTAACCTAAAACGCTTTTTTTGTTACCTATATATCGTCCGTTTGTATGTCTCAATGTTTTTTATAACTATTCGTATAAACTGTTTGTCTATGTCTAAATATAACGTATATATCGTCTTCTTGTTATTAAATATATATCATCTAACTATCGTCTTCCTATTATCTAAAATTATCTAAAAGTATCAACGACTTCTTGTTTGTCTAACACAGCCGCTACCTAAGTTGGCTATACTAATAACAATAATATATAAAAACCACCATCTTGCAACATTTTCCTTATATAAACATCGTCTTCTTGTTATCTCAAGTCCGCCATCTTGCCCCGCCTCTTCTTGTTATATAAAAATACCTCTTCTTGTTATCTCAAGTCCGCCATCTTGTCCCTCCTCTTCTTGTTATATAAAAATACCTCTAAAAATAACCTCCCCTTGTTAGCTCAAGTCCGCCATCTTGCGCCGCCTGAATGCGCTTATATAAAAGTCACGCGCCGCCTGGCGTTTTTGCTATATAAAAGTCACGCGCCGCCTATTGCGCCGCCTGTGCGCCGCCTGAATGCGACCTAAGTCCGCCATTCCCTACTACTCTCAGCTGTTTTTCTTTTTCGATGTTCTTTTCGACCTGTTCTTTTCTTCTCTGCCTGTTGTGAGAGCTTCTTTTCGCCCATTCGGAGGTGGTATCGAAGAGGGCATCACCATTTTGTACGATCGGCAGCTCAATCCTCCCAGGTTGCTGGATTTATGCCTGGCGTCTTCATGCCTCTCTTGAAAACATCTTTGAATCTCAGCTGCGGCCGCCTAACTGTTCTTTTGCCATCTGCCAGTTATCCGTAGAAGATATCTTTGGGGATGCGACCTTCTTCCATGCGGCGGACACGGCCAAGCCAGCGTAGTCTGCGCTGTCTAAGCAGTGTATACGCGCTTTCAATGCCAGCACGTGACAACACCTCCATATTTGTCACTTTGTCCTTCCACGAAATACCAAGGATATGACGTAGACACCATGGATGGAAGGTATTCAGTCTTCATGTTTCATTTAGCACAGGTTGTCCACTGATGCACTTATCTGGCAGGTATTTTTTGGTCATAATATTTGTCGGACCGTGGATATTAACTAACAGACAGCAACGGACCGACGCTATCAAGATTTAAATTACTTCATAAACTGCACTTTTCCTCCTATCCCCAAAGATATGAATTAATTGAAAGTGACTGTTATTAGACTGGGATAATCTAAATAGATAATTTCTCACTAACTCTGAAGGCAGGAAGGTCACTGGTGGCAGACAATGAATTATTACCCTTTAGCCAAAAAAGCTAACCAGATCCACTTCTGTTATATTTCTTTCACAGTCTCTGGTGGCGACATAACTGTGATCTTATTTATCTGTCTTCGCAAATCTCCCAGCTGAAGAAGTTCTTCACCCCCCGAGAAATTAATCCGATCTTTTCATTAAGGCAAAAAAAAAAAAAAAAAAAAAAATTAAATACAATAATGAATGACTTATAAGCAAAACATAACCACTTCAACTAGTTGCACGATCTAGCTAGAAGGGCCAACATGCATGGACCTAATTCTATTTCATTGACAAGAGAAAACGGATGCATTGTATAGGAGTGATTCATGGACAATTAGTAAAGAGTAGGGAAGACACTAGAGACCACAGAGATGTGGTTTTTACGGAAGAATGTTAAAAATACCATGGGCAGCCAAAAAGAGTAATGATGATATCATGACATAGGCCAATGAGAAAAGGAAACTTATTTCATAAGTTAGAAAGAAGGAATCCCCTGTTTTAGGGCATGTTATGAAAATAGAAAAGCACTGGAAAATATCGTAACAACAGGTAAGATTGAAGGAAAAAAGAGATAGAGGAAGACAAAGAAAGCAAATACTGGACAGTTGACATCGTGGCGTGGAAAAAAGTCAACAGCAGAATTGATAAATTTTACTGGAGACAGGAAGTTGTGGAGAGACATGATCTCCTACGCCACGAGGCATTGTAATTGAAGAAGAAGAAGAAGAAGCAGAAGAATTCAAGTGATATTTATTTGGTGATCTGAAGAAAAATACACAACAGTCATTGTATTATGATGAAAAGGTCATCGTTTAAATTCTAAAGGGGAAACAATCTACCTGTAACTTTGATAAATATACTTGCTTTGATTTAACTTTCACTCGATTTAATTGTTATTATGCATTGTTATTTTTCCAACTATTACTCGTAATTTAAATTCAATAAATATTGTTATTTTATATGTGTATCATAAAACAGGAGTTCGAGTTGTTTACAATTGATGTACGTCACGTCACCTTAGCATCATCATCATAACCTACGTTTGTGGTTTACACAACAGTGAGCGCTTCTTCAATGTGTGTCTTATCCATTGCCAGCATATGTTCTATCCATTGTCAGCATATGTTCTATCCATTGTCAGCATATGTTCTATCCATTGCCAGCATATGTTCTATCGATTGCCAGCATATGATCTATCCATTGCCAGCATATGTTCTATCCATTGTCAGCATATGTTCTATCCATTGCCAGTATATGTCCTATCCATTGCCAGCATCTTCTTCTCATCTTTTGTTCCACTTGTACTTGTCAAGTTCTTGTCATCAGTTCCACATTGATGCCCCTGTCAGACCAACGTAATATGGCACAACCTCTTAATAGTCATTTTTTTAAACTACATTCCCGAGGGAGTAGTTGGAATTCACGCTGCTTTTGCGTCAATTCCAGTGTTAGATCTCAAGCAACAACCCGAAGTACTTCTACGTAGTGCATTTAACACCATCACGGACCACAAACTGCTAACTCGGAACCACAAAGAAGACATGCGCACCATCATAACAGGTAGACGCTGGAAATGAGTTGACCACATCCTCAGAAGAGACATTGACATCATCATCAGAACTGCCTTGCTATGGGCTCCAGAAGGAACGGCCGGCCAAAAGACACCTTGCGGAGAAATGTGGAGGCAGAGATGCTAAGCATGAACCAGAGCTGGTGTCACAAGATGGATTTTGAGGCTACCTCTATCCGATCTCTCTTTCACTACGGCAGTAATCAGTTACATTTTTGTACTGGTTTTATAGCGATTTTTTACGAGTTGCACCCTCTTCTTTCTCTGCCCTGCAGCAGATATTTTGTATCTACATTCTTTTACTCCTATTAGGGATAAGTCATTTTGTCTGTTTGCTACCCGTCCTTTCCCTAAAGTTATGCAAGGAGCGGCAGAGATAGTATTAACGACAGGCTTGTTGGTGATTCTCGTGTACCCAGCCTTGGCCGCTACCGATTAACACTAAAAATCGCCAGCGTATTTGTCTAATTGCTGATAAGGCCGGGATATGCGACAGATAAGAGATCACTTATCTGGATGACACATTTTGGACAGATAAGGATGATGCAATCTCTTCCTGTCCGACTTGTTATGACAAAATTACTTTAGATAGTAATAATTTGTTACATCTGAAACACATTGTCATATGAGTTTACAGATATGTTGGTGAGTTCGCCTGCCAGGGATAGTATATTTTCATGCCATTTACGGAAGACTTGACCCCTACATTATGTTCAAAAATTTTCCACGTCAGTTCAGAAATATTTTGAAATCCCCCCACCTCCAACCAGCATATTTGAAATGATTGGAGCTTTTACTTAGCTCCATAACAAACAGAGAAGGGGGTGGACAACAATGAATATAACCTGGCACGTTTTAGTGTTAAGACACTGTGAAGATCGCTTGCTAGACGACACTACCAGACCTTGCCAGAGTGTAGCTTAGAATTCAGAATTTCATTTTAGCAGACCGGCCCTTTTTATTGGAGTATTTATCAGGACTTACAAAACAGCCCAGGAAATCTCTTTTCAATTACACGCGTAAAAAAGGCATCGGCTAGTGCCTTAACTTCATTCATCTGAGCAAAATGTCTGTGAGCCAGGATTGGCCTAAGTTGTCATTTTACAATCTATATTTTCATTACTAGCATGTGAACTAATATGTATAAATTACCATGTGAATATTAATATGTGAAAATCGCTAGTAGATGTCTCAGTCATTTGAGACTGGCAACTTCTGCGCATAGAATGAAGATTTCATGAACCACCACTGCAAGGGCTCGTGACTGCTTTCTGGTTAGTTCCTTACAGAGAACTAAACGCATCAGTAGTCCCAAGTTCCCTATGGAGCAGGGAGGGAAAGATGAAAGAAATGATGTAAATTTTAATTATAATACTTACAGTTTCAAACTAGTGTAAATGACGATGTTAACATATTCACTTTAAAATTAATGGAAGTTTCAAACTTTTCAAATCAGTGTAAACATAAATAAAAACATAGTCAATTTATATTGTGAACACTCTTCAATCAGTGGAAATGTAAATGTAAACATATTATATCTGTACTGTTAACTTTTTCATTTAAATGTAAAGTAAATATAAAGCTATTAAATTTAAATGTAAAGAACGTTTTCTCTCAAAGGAATTAAAATTAATTCTCATCGACGGTAAATTCTGATTAAATGGGATGGTAGAATAGGAGAAAGGGGACAAAAACGTATTTGTCGGGAAACGCAATGCTCAGTACAGCGTTTTCTTTCTATTCTTTTACCATAGTTGTTGGTGGTGGTACCAGTTGAAGGGTACTATCTCTGGAACAAGAAAGGAACAATTGCCTAAGCTTTAAGACGAGGGACCAACTTTGTAGACTCTCCCTGACACTCCTGTGAACGAGCTGCACCCTACATCTTTGACCAGCGACGAGCGTTATCATTGATCAGTCCATCAAGAATCAACACAACGGGAGCAGAAACAACCACTGGCAGATAAGTGCAATATATAAGCTGCCAAAGTGAACATACGGACATACTATCAATCAATGATGCATCCTTTCTTTTAAACTATTCAATTATTTTCAAACTGTTAAACTTAAGTGATTATAAAATTTTCTTATTTGTAATTTTTTTCAAATTTAACTTCAATTTAATCAATTTAAATGTACTGCATGTTTGTGTCAGTCAATTCACTATACACACTCTCAACTGAGATATACCAGAATAATAAGAATTCCACTGAGTAAATCAGAGGTGGGGGCTTGAACGAGCTAAGATTAATCATTGCTTAATTCTTTACAAAAGTTGTCGGCAGATTCTAGAATTAATGTGCTCAGCCAATACAGCATTGTTTTCGCTTATCTGAATATCTTGTGAATACTCAATTGAGATAGGAGCGCAATTACCCTTCTTTTTACAAATCTGCTAAGAGTAATCTTGTGCGAAGGTAGACACTTTTGAAGCCCATATTAGATACTCTTCAAAATGGGCTTCAAAAGTGTCTACCTTCTTTTTAAGCCCACATTGGGACCCCAAGATGCAGCAATAGTGAATGCAGTCAGCGACCCATAGCTGTACTGCTTGCATCAGGACCAGCGAACCAGAGCTGGTCAAGACCGCACTCCACCTCCACGTGGTGGTCCTGGAAACAGTCTGCAGCAGTGCAGTCTGGCTGAGCGAGTGCGGATCGCAATGGGAAGGCAAACCCAGTCCCTAAAAAATGCCGTGCTGAAGTCGGATGTGTCGACCGAAAGGTGCAGATATCACAGCTTAGGCGTAAACAGACACAACGCAACCACCGTCCTTTTCAGGGCGAACGAAGAAGAAGAAGAAGATACTCTTGAGTTTTGGCCACTGTTGGACCACGACTGCAAAGCAGGGGAGGCAATACCGTCAAAGCTGGAGCACCACACGAAGGACGGTTGTCGATCGAGCAAAGTAAACAGTTTATTGCTGCTCTACAAGACGCCATCAGGCGTGATGGTCACTGATTGCTTTGTCAGTCAGCAGCCAAGGACCAAAGTGGAGACAGTTTATTGCTACTCTACAAGACGCCACCAGGCGTGATTGTCACTGATTGCTTTGTCAGTCAGCAGCCAAGGACCAAAGTGGAGACAGTTTATTGCTACTCTACAAGACGCCACCAGGCGTGATTGTCACTGATTGCTTTGTCAGTCAGCAGCCAAGGACCAAAGTGGATACAGTTTATTGCTGCTCTACAAGACGCCATCTGGCGTGATGGTCACTGATTGCTTTGTCAGTCAGCAGCCAAGGACCGAAGTGGAGACAGTTTATTGCTGCTCTACAAGACGCCACCAGGCGTGATTGTCACTGATTGCTTTGTCAGTCAGCAGCCAAGGACCAAAGAATGCATTCAGAACAGATTACCTTTTTTCATATGTCAATGACCAGTACCCGTTTGTCAAATGTCTTCGCTCACTACAATGCACGTTATATAGTAATCCTATTTCAATCAGTTCTGCAGCAAATATTAGCAAGTTCAGTTCGTGATTGCTAAAATATTACTTTGGATCATTTGTGGCTGTCCTTCCGCATCTCAAAAAGAGATCCTTGAAGATCTGCCTGAACTTTGAACTCATTTTTAAATATAAGAAGATATTAACAGCTGAGTTTATAGTTTCCAACAAACGTGCGATTGACCACATACTGAAGCACATATTGAAAAGTGCTCCTACTGTGCTGAACTCGGGTACAAAGAAAGTCGTTACCAATAACATTACGGAGGGTATGTAGGATATGATTAAAATACTAGCAATTAAAACGACCGTAGTTATCGTTGTTCTATCTCGTTTTGACATAGATTGGTCCTTGTCCTGAAGGACGTTTGCAGTTTTACGCCAATCACTCTTTTCTCGTAATTTTTGTATTAATATGAAAGTGAACAACACAACAGCTAACAATGATATAACTCCAAGAATGGCGTGAGTAATGTAGACCGCTCCTTCGACTGCCTCTTTGTTATCTGCAAGAACCGAACCAAAGAGGGTTTTGTTCCTGTCTTGATAGAACTTCCAATCAAGTGGTGATACGAAGAATAAGGGACTCACGTATAACCATGTCACCAGGTAGATAATTATTATTATTACTGTTGTTCTCTTGGCTGTAAGCATTTGTTTGATGTGTAATGGAAAAGCTATACACAGACATCTTTCGGCTGTGATATAGGCAGTTATTAGACAAGTAATCCTGGCGAAAACCTCCCGTGGAATTCCGCCTGTGATGTACTGAACATCCGAATAGACCATTGGAATACGTAATTCCTTAAAGTAAGGGATAGCGCAGGTTGAATACCACAGTTCACATATCATACTGCAGAGATCTGACACGGCCATAGCGAAGAAGCTAATGTTGATGCTTGTATTAAGACCTTGCTTATAAAATATAATTAAGTTGACTACATTGGCAAAAATTCCGAACAAGCTGATTAAACCGCACAGAAAGACGTGATTTACAAGTGTGAATATTTGCAGTTGTCCATCGCTGATAATATCTGTGACTCGTGCTGTGGTTGTATCATTTTGGACTTCTGAAGAACTCACAGCGTTGTCTGAGGCTTTCATTTCGTTCGTTATGTTAAGATATTATGCTTTTTATTGTGCATATTTAGCTACATTTTAAATATCGGGGACACATACAAGATCGTATCGCCTTGTTTGTGGTATATTTTAACTATTCTCAGCTTTAAAAAAAAAATATATCGCTCTAGATAATGCACGGTTGTTAAGTAACTCGTTGAGCACTAAACGCAAATGTGAGTTTGGTCCCGAAAAAAAAAAAAAATTGGCCAAATTAGTGTGTGATAGAAACAGCAATTTCGTTATCGAATACATTATCATGACGTTCATTTATTTAATTACATGGGTTGTTACACACAAGAATGAAGATATATTTTGTAGATTACTGGTCTCGCTAATGTATAGATACTTGCTTTTTAAAAAATATATTAGTTATTAAAATGAAGGTCGATAGAAGAAGAATATGAAACACTACTATTTTGCATAATCATTTTTACTCTAAATTATCCACATGACAGATGCGTTAATATAAACGCAAAACTCAAAATACAGATGTACACCGTATAATTTACAATGATTCTCAGTTCGACTTTGTATAGTCGTAATTATAGTGAAGTCTGGCAGCATTCATTTAAATCACGAAACAGCAGATTAACAAATGTAACCACCCTTTTCACAGTTCAATTTAGTTTAGCACATTAAATTTTTTATTTGTTTCGTTGTTGAAGTATTGTCCGAAAAAAGGATTGTAGTTAATGTCAGTTAAAACGTCAATTTGATAAAAGCAGACATTCAATCCAGTCTCCTGTTTCTGTGGGTAATTTACCACATTCTCTGCTTGCTTGCTTAGATATAGGTAGATAGATAGATAGGTAGATAGATAGATAGATAGATAGATAGATAGATAGATAGATAGATAGATAGATAGATAGATAGATAGATAGATAGATAGATAGATAGATAGATAGATAGATAGAAAAATACAGACAGACAGACATTTAGATACATAGATAGATAGACAGACAGACAGAAAGACAGACACATAGATAGATAGATAGATAGATAGATAGATAGATAGATAGATAGATAGATAGATAGATAGATAGATAGATAGATAGATAGATAGATAGATAGATAGATAGATAGAAAAATAGATAGATAGATAGATAGATAGATAGATAGATAGATAGATAGATAGATAGATAGATAGATAGATAGATAGATAGATAGATAGATAGATAGATAGATAGATAGATAGATAGATAGATAGATAGATAGATAGATAGATAGATAGATAGATAGATAGATAGATAGATAGATAGATAGATAGATAGATAGATAGATAGATAGAAAAATAGATAGATAGATAGATAGATAGATAGATAGATAGATAGATAGATAGATAGATAGATAGATAGATAGATAGATAGATAGATAGATAGATAGATAGATAGATAGATAGATAGATAGATAGATACACAGATAGATAGATAGATAGATAGATAGATAGATAGATAGATAGGTAGATAGATAGATAGATAGATAGATAGATAGATAGATAGATAGATAGATAGATAGATAGATAGATAGATAGATAGATAGATAGATAGATAGATAGATATGAGACATTATTGCCTCCCTTGCTTTGCAGTAGTGGTCCAACAGCGGCCAAAACTCAAGAGTATCTAATATGGGCTTCAAAGGTGTCTACCTTCGCACAAGATTACTCTCGGCAGAGATGTGGATAGAAGGGTAATGACACTTCTATCACAAAGATATTCAGATAAGCGAAAACAATGCTGCTTTGGCTGAGCACGTTAATTCTAGAATCTGCCGACAACGTTTGTGAAGAATTAAAAAACGGTTAATCTTAGCTCGTTAAGCCCCCTCCTCTGATTTACTTAGTGGAATTCTTATTAGTCTAGTTTAGCTCTGTTTAGAGTGTGTGTAGTAAATTGACTGAGACAAACATGCAGTACATTTAAAAGGATTAAATCGAAGTTAAATTTGTATAATTACAAATAACAAAATTTAATAATCACATCAGGTTTTAACAAGTTTAAAGAATTGAATAATATTTTATGACAAGTTTGTCATCACTGTTGTGATGGGGTCACTTTTGGCAGCGGATATTTTGCACTTAGCTGCCAATGGTAGTTCCTCCTCCCGTTGGGTTGGCTGTTGGTAAACTGTATAGCTGTTTACGCTCGTTTCTTCTTCTTCTTCTTTGATCCATAACTGCCAACCGCCAATGCAGTTTCTGGTCAATGTTAAAGGTGCCGCACGTTCCTAGAATTTCACGGAGTAACTGCAAAGTTGGTCCTTCGTCTTAAAGCGCAGGCCACTGTTCTTTTATTGTTCCAGAGATAGTACCCGTCAGCTGGTACCGCCACCAATAACTATGATGAAAGAATAGAAGCGAAACGCTCTCCTAAGTATTGCGTTTTTCGACACATAGTTGTGTGCCCCCCTATTTCTATTTCACCATCCCATTTAACTCAGAATTACTCTCGATGAGTATTAAACTTAAGCTCTCGAGAGAAACCTTTCTTTACATTTAAATTGAACAGTTATATATTGATTTTACATTTAAATGAAAAGGTTAATAATACAGAAAGAATATGTTTACATTTAGATTTCCACTGTTTGAAAAGTATCCACAATATACATTGAATATGTATTCATTTATGTTTACACTGATTTGAAAAGTTCCATCAATTGTAAAGTGAATATGTTAACATCGACATTTACACTGGTTTGAAACTGTAAGTATTATGATTAGAATGTACATCATTTCTTCCATCTTTTCCTCCCTGCTCCATATGGAACCTGGAACTCTTTATGCGTTAGTTCTCTTTAAGAAACTAGCAATAAAGCAGTCACCAGCCCTTTGGCAGTGGTGGTTCATGAAATCATCATTCTATATGCTGAGGTTGCCAGCCTCAAATGACTTGGACATTCCTAGCACTTTTCGCACATTAAAATGCCATTGGTAATATATGCATGTATGTTAGTTCACATGTTAGTAATGAAATGTAGAATGTAAAATTACTTCTTACGCCACTCTTGGCTCACATACGTTTTTGCTCAGATGAATAAGTTAAGGCACTGGGTTTGGCCTCTTACACGTGTACTTGGGGTCGTTAATGTAGCACTAAAACTACCTATTTGACTTTGTGTGTTCAGTTTCCTCAGAGTCCGGTTCCTTATAAAAATGGATTTCCTGGGCTGTATTAAGTCTTACCAATAAAAGCACGGTCTGATAAATGGAAATCCTGAATTTTCTTCTGGCAAGTCTGTATATGCCCCCACTACTGACTATGAGGATGATGCAATTGATACATTTTTTGAAAATCTGGATGAAAAAATTAAGAAAATTCCAAACAAAGATTTCTCATCGTGCTAGGTGATTGGAATGCTAAAATAGGGCCAGATGCATACGGTCAGTGGGCTGGCAAGGTAGGGAAATTTGGGACATGAGAAACCAACAATCGAGGACTAAGGCTACTAGAATTTGCCAGCAACTATAAACTAACCCTTGCAAATACACTATTTCCTCATAAGTTATCAAGAAAAACAACGTGGCATCCCCCGAAAACTGAGATACATGGCCAAAATGATTTTATTCTTGTATCCAGAAGATTCAAGTCCATTATTAATAATGCCAAGACTAGGACTTTTACTGGCGACGACATTGGTAGTGATTACGACATTGTATTGATGACGCTCAAGCTTAAACTCAAAAAGAATTATAATCAAAACAGATGTTCTCAGTTAAGATTCAATTTAAACAAACTGAAAGATCCAGAAATCGCGGGAATCTTTGAGGCAACTGTTGGAGGACAATTTGCAGCTCTCAACTTTCTGGAGGATGATATCAACTCAATCACAGAGAACATGAAAGACGTGCGCATTGAATCAGCAACAGAAATACTTGGTAAAAGAAAGGAAATAAACAAATCATGGGTTACAGATGACATTCTGAAGTTATGTGATACACGGCGGGAAATGAAAAAGGTTAAGAAAGAGGTTCCTGAAGCAGCATGGCAATACAGTATGGTGAATAAAAATATTAGAAAGAAAATGAAACAGGCCAAAGAAAATGGGTAGCTGATCAATGTGAGTCCATTAATAAGGGGCTAATAAAAGGTAACAGCAAGGCAGCTTTTGACACATTAAGAAGACTATCAAAACCCCAACAGCCCAGGGTAACTGTCATAGAAGATAGCAATGGGGCTCTGCTCAATTAAAAATCAACTGTAATGAGAAGGTGGACAGAATATTGTAAAGAATTATATAACTGTAAAGTCGACACTGACTATAGCATATTAAACAACATTAGGTGTGAAAACAGGGAACCCGGAAATGCAGCAATATTACGGGAAGAAGTGGGAGAGGCTATATGTTCGATGAAAGGAGGGAAGTCACCGGGTGTGGATAATATCCCAGCAGAGCTCTTGAAATATGGAGGACTAGATATAGTAAACATCATGACAACAATTTGCCAGAAGATATGGAGTACTAAAAAATGGCCAAAAGAGTGGGCGCAGTCATTAGTAATACCGCTTCCAAAGAAAGTAAATCTAAAAATGTGCAAGAATTACAGAACCATTAGCCTTATTAGTCATCCAAGTAAAGTAATGTTAAGGATACTTTTGAACAGAATAAAACAGAAATCAGAAGAAATCTTGTCCGAGGAACAGGCTGGCTTTAGACCAAAAAGAAGTACCTCAGAACAAATCTTCAATATTAGATTACTGATCGAAAAACATCTCCAGCATCAACGCGATTTATACCATAACTTCATCGATTTCACAAAAGCCTTCGATCGAGTCTGGCATGAAGGCTTATGGGAAATAATGAGAAAATTCAATTTTGATACCAACATCATAGATATCATTGATTGAAGCACTATACAAGGACGCAAGGAGTGCTGCTTTTGCAAGCAATGACATTGGAGAATTTTTCAAAACAACTGTAGGAGTTCGTCAGGGATGTATCCTGTCCCCAGTGCTCTTTAATATATATCTAGAACATATTATGCAGGAGGCTCTCTACGATTATAAAACAACCATATCGATTGGAGGCCGACCTCTTTGCAATCTACGTTTTGCTGATGATATCGATCTTATAGCTGGAACAGAATCAGAACTTCAAGACCTTACCTCTAGACTGGAGAAAGTAACAAGAACGTATGAGATTGAAATTAATATAGAAAAAAGCAAGATATTGGTGAATAGCCATAAGAAACATGTTCCGACCAACATTACGTTAAATGGGCAAACGTTAGAAGAAGTTAACACCTTTAAATATCTCGGGTCCACTATATGTAGTGATGGAAGATCAAGTAAAGTTTTCCTTTCAATTCATTGTTACGTTTTTGTCTTTAATTATATCGTAGACAAGGTTTGTGTGCCTCTTTTAAAAACACTTAGGTTTTTTTGTTTTTTATTTTGGGATCATTTTTATGCATTATAATCTCACTTCTCGGAAATAGTAGGTTTCCTTTTCTTAGGCTTTTTTAACACATAGGTGTTGTTATGAGAACAATCATAACATATCTATCGTATTCGACAAGGCTTGTTTATAGACTAGCTTGTTGATATTACGTTTCATGGGTTACTCCCGGAAGTGCGTCATTGTCTTTTGGACAAAATATAGCAGACGGCTTTGCCGGCTTCACTTAGCAGAAGTGAGCGATACTTCGTGTCCTTTCATGTGTGTCACTCAGTGTGAACGGACGCATAATTGTCCAGCTCCTATATGTGTGGTTTTACTACAGAGGTATAAAGATTTGTTACACCTAGATCGTCCATCTGCTTCATGGAATCTATGCTGCATTGATATTTTAGGACAAGCGAATGCTGTGTATAAAAGGAATGCGTGTGGAAATATTTAATAAAGATTACAGCAACATGTGGAGCTTGTGTGTGTTTATTAAATAGCCCCATCGCTGGGATTATTCTTGGAAACATCCCAGGTCTCCATGAGTGTTCTAGACAGGACATTGAAAATTGGGAGAAGAAACACTTAATAACGGCTAATGCTGTTACAACCAGAGCACAAGCTCGTGCAGACATGATTAATCAGAACGAGGATGATATTGTGTTGGGAGAGGTTATGAATGATGATGAGCAGACTGAAGATGTCATGGATGATGATGATAATGACAATGATAATGATAATGAAAATGAAAATACTGCTCATCTGGAAGATGATGATAATTTGCATTCTGAATTGATTGGAAATGAATCATTCATTCAAAGGCAAAAAGAAGATGAGTCTTTGAAAAGATATTTTCGCATGGCGAAATCAAATAAGGTGAGGATTAATGATAATACAAAACATTGGTACACATTAAAGAATGATATTTTGATTAGAGATTTTCAAGATGTTACATCAGTAAAAAACAAATTATGGTACTTATTTGTTTTAGACCATTTGTTTTACGACATGCCCATGACATTAACTGTGCAGGTCATTTGGGTATTGCAAGGACAAAACAGAGGGTTTTGTTTCACTTCTTTTGGCCTGGTGTGACTAAAGATGTAAAAGTTTTTTGTAGCACATGTTTAGTGTGCCAGAGTGTCGCAAAGAAAAAGCCTGGTCATAACGCACCCATTCAGGCCGCTGACATTTCTTTGCGTCCATTCGCAAAGATGGCTATCGACCTTTAATGGTCCAATGAAAGTCACTTCAGCTAGGGGTCATAAATACGTGGTAACATGTATTGATATGTGTACACGTTGGCCCGAGGCAATTTCATTGAAAACAATTTCTACTGGTGACGTAGCGGATGCGCTGTTTTTAATATTCAGCAGATTGGGTTTTCCCGAAAACATACAATCTGATAATGGAACCCAATTTGTGTCTGATGCTATGAAAGAAGTAATGAAAATGTTCGGGATTGAAAGATCGCTCAGTTCATTGTATCATGCCCAATCCCAAGGTAAAATAGAAAGACTAAATAGGAGTTTGAAACAGATGCTAGACAGAGTTACGGCTAGGTATCCACACGATTGGGACCGAATCTTGCCTGCCATTCTGTTCGCGTATAGGGAAATTCCCAACCAAAGTACGGGATTTTCTCCTTTTGAGTTGGTATATGGTGCAAAGCCTCGAGGTCCTATGGCCATCTTAAAACAATTACTTATTGGTACTAACATGGATGAGGAGGTTCAATCCTCTTATCAAGATGTGGTAAATTTAAGACAAA
The DNA here is from genome assembly GCA_024509875.1 of Oreohelix idahoensis. Classification (NCBI taxonomy): domain Eukaryota; kingdom Metazoa; phylum Mollusca; class Gastropoda; order Stylommatophora; family Oreohelicidae; genus Oreohelix; species Oreohelix idahoensis. The sequence continues at coordinate 22,155 of JAMPIV010013338.1, forward strand.
AGATTATTGACGCATGCCAGATAGCAGTACAGTCGTCAGAAAAAGCAAAATTAAAGGCTCGATTGTTTTTCAATCAAAAAAGGAAACTGCGCAATTATGGCCAGTTGATGAAGCCTACGTATTACTTCCAAACAAGGATGATAGATTGCTTGTTTCTTGGAAGGGTCCTTACACAATGTTAGACAAATTATCAGATGTTGACTATGTTGTTGATGTTAAAGGAAAGGAAAAAATTGTCCATATTAATATGTTACAACAGTTTCATACTCGACCGCCCCATCTGCGTCCTATCTTATTGATGAATCTGTTGATCGTCGCTCTTCTTTAGCTGTTATTCAGGAGGAAACTTCTGATTTTTCTGATAGTGGTGAACCAATACTATCTTTGCCTGATGTCCATCTATTGGCTACTGAAAGTTGGAATGATGTTTCCATTGCTTCTACTCTATCTTCTGATCAGAAAGAACAGATTTCTGACTTACTACAATCTTTTTCTGATGTACTCACTGATGTTCCTGGGCATGCAGATATCATTCAACATGATATCTTGTTAACAGATTTCAGACCTATCAAACTGAAACCTTATCCTATCCCAATTCATTTGCAATCTCAGGTACAAGAAGAAATAAAACAAATGATTAAATTAAACATAATTGAACCGTCTAATTCACCATATAGTTTTCCCATAATTTTGATCAGGAAAAAAGACAAATCTATTAGAATTTGTATAGATTTTAGACGTTTCATCTGCGCTCAGCCTAAATAATCAGAGCAGAACAGATAGCCAGTCCTCAGTCACTATTCTGTCTAGCAGTCAAGGATTTATTTCAGTCGGTCAGCCCTCAAACACCATCTGGTCTAACAACGTAAACACGAACTTATCAAGTGGTTTAGTCAGGACAGGCAGTCAGCTCACAGTCACTGCTCTGCCGGGTAGGTTATGTACAAGTGGCCTGTCTACCACTTTGCCATGTGTAACCAGTATAGCACACAAGAAGTTATCAACTAGTACGTCAAGTTCACCTATGATGGGTGGTCCGCTCAAGGTCCCCACTTCGTCCAATATTTTAAGTAAGAGTAGTGGTCTGCACTTAGTCCCCACTACGTCAAATAGTTTAGATATGGCGAGTGACGACTCTGCCACTTTGCCAGGTAGACAGTTTACTACGGGTGGCCAACCTCAGATTACCACTTCGTCATGCAGTCTAGTAATAATATCTCTCAATATCAATGGTTTGAGAAATAAACTAGACCATGTAATTAAACTGATTAAAAAAGATAAACCCGATTTTCTGTTTTTGCAACAGACGGGGATTACTTCTGATTATCATGCCGGTCAGATGGTAACTAGGTTAGGACTGAAACATGGTTGGTTCGCCTTAGGCTCCAGTTATGGTAGTGGCGTAGCCATTCTACAAATCAATGAAGACTGGGAAGCAGTACATTATAGAACAGACAAATATGGCAGAATTGTCATTATACAAATAAAAAACAAACACAACAAACAAGACATACACACACTTATCAACATATATGCCCCGGCGACGAAAATCGACAGACCTAAGTTTTACGACGGATTACACGACATATTAACGGAACATTACAAGGGGACTAAGAAAATTTTAGGGGCAGATTTTAACTGTGTCCTGTCTGACCTAGACCGGTCAGGTGGCTTCACGAGAGCACAGACACGGGAAAAGTCTTCACTCGTACGACAGGTTCAGGCTATGTTAGACGAACATGACCTTTCAGACGCATACAGGAAAATAGAACCCAACAAACAAACTTTTACATACTATGACAAGACGAACCCATATTTCAGACTGGCTTCAAGATTAGATAGAATTTACACCACTAGTGACTATAATATACACAAAATATACCACATAAAAAACACTCTTAAATTCACAGATCATCACGCAGTTTATACATCTTTAAGTACGGGACACACGCATAAACAAGTAAAGAGATCCCCGCATTGGAAATTTAACAATAATTTACTTAAAAACACTTACTACACAGAGCAAATAACACAATTGATACAAGGTTACGCACAAGACATTCCCAATAATAACATCGCACAATATTGGGACATGTTAAAAAATACAATAAGAGATAGGACGCAGATTTTGGCTACACTTATACATAGGAAATTTAAAAAAGAAGAGGGGATTTTAGAAGAAGCAATCAGTTTAACTAAAAGTTTAGATAACACGAACCCTCTCATCCATACCTTAGAGGAACAGTTACAGCAATATAGACAGTATACCTACCAGGGAGCGCTACTTAGGTCAAAACTAAACACTGTAACGCAAGAAATCCCTAGTAGGCAATATTTAGCAGTAGAGCAAAACATTCAACGCAGTAGACAGATTCATGAAATAATTGACATGAAAGGAAAACAGCACACGGACAATACCAACATTAGTCACGCTTTCTTCGAATACTACAAGCAGCTATATACTAAAGAAGAAAGTGACGCAAACACACAAGACAAATTTCTACAATACACAAAGTGTCTAAGTGATGAGGAAAGTGAAAGGCTAGACCAACCCTTAACTTTAGACAATTTGCAAGGGGCCCTTAGTACTTTTCAAAAAGATAAAGCACCCGGGCCAGATGGGCTAACAGCAGAATTTTACAGGTTTTTCTTCCCATGTTTAGGCCCTATCTTAATTAAAGTGTTCGAAGAGGCTTTTCAAAAAGGGGAACTCCCGGATAGTTTAAATCAATCTTATATTACGTTAATTCCCAAGGACGATAATGACAAAAAGTCAATTAAGAATTTTAGGCCCATCTCCCTTTTAAATGTTGATTATAAAATTCTAGCCAAGGCACTAACTCTGAAGCTTAAGCCACCCATGCACGCAATAATTCATGAAGACCAACAATGTAGTGTAAATGGTAGGAACATTAGTAGACACACACATTTTATCAGAGACCTGATTACATACACACATGATAGGCAGTGCCAGAGCGCCATATTATCTTTAGACCAGGAAAAGGCATTTGATAGAGTATCACATGCCTTCCTACATAAAAGCCTAAAAGCAAGTAACGTAGGTGAATACTTTAGAACTTGGATTAAAATTTTATATAACAAACCTGAAAGTAGAATATTGGTTAACCACAGTTTAACCAACTCCTTTAAATTAACGAGATCAGTGAGACAAGGGTGCCCATTGTCGCCCCTGTTATATATAATAACATTAGAACCTGTTTTGGAAAGAATAAGACAAGATACCAATATCACGGGAACTTTCGTCCCCGGTATAGGGGAAAGGAAACTGTTGGCCTACGCCGATGATACTATATTCTTCCCAACAACAAAGGATTCTGTAAAAATATATTAGAGGTTTTCAAAGAGTTTGGATATGCTAGAAAATCCAAACTAAACATTCTAAAATCTAGTATAATGGGAATAGGTAGATGGGGAAATAGATCAGACTTCCCTTTTCAATTAACACAAGTGAATAAAATCCAAATTTATGGGATTAACTATTCTTTTAATCCTCAAGACCCCAATAAAGAAACATGGACAAAATTGATAGAGAAAATAAAAAATATGCTAGAAATTTACAAATATAAAACGGCCACCATTTTCGGAAGAAGTGTAATAGTAAATTGTTTTTTATGCCAAAAATAATTTACATAGCAAATATACAGATTGTACCTAAAAAGATTATAACAGAAATAAATAAACTAATTAGGGCCTTCATTTTTAGGCACACTTGGTATAGTATTAAACACACTACTCTAATACAACCTAAAAATAAAGGGGGGATAGCCTTACAAGACATAAACACTAAAATTAAAGCTTTAAGAATTAAATACATAGGAGAAGTTATAAAAAGCCCGGGTCTATACCCACTGGCACATTACTATATTGGGTTAAGGCTATCAAACTTTTGTAAATTAAACAATAATCAACCCCATTTTTTTGGTACACCACCACCCTTTTACAAAATATGTCTACAAAATTTAGAGGGGAATAAACTTTTAGTAAAGCATGACACTAAACTTATATACAAACTTCTAGTTGCAGCACAAGAAACACCTCTGAGCACACGAAGAGGGTACAACCTTTTCGTAACTGACTACACACAGAGTTTCACAAACATTCATGCAATAGACGTTAAACCACAAAACAAAGAAGTTACATATAGATTACTGCACAGTTTAACACCTATTATGAATAGACAAACAGCAAAAAAAGCAGGCAAACCGCCACCAAAATGTAAACTGTGCAGTGATAACATTATAGAGACAGAGGACCACTTATTTTACACATGTAGGACAGTGGTCCCTACATTAAACAAATTAAGAAAAATAGTAGCTTCAAACTCACAACAAACACTTAATTTATACAGAGCAGTCATGCTTAACACGTTACCACAAATGACGAGACGAACAGAACTTAAGCTACTGACTTTGTTAGCTGACTTCAGATATCTTGTATGGACATGTAGGAACAGAGCTGTATACGACAATGGACATTATGACAGTACAATATTTACACAAATATATGAACGTATGACACAAGACATAACAGAACAGATTTGAAACTTTTTTGTTGTTCAGATAAATATTTAAAAAACTTTTCGACCCTTCGGTCGTCATACAAAGCAAGTAGCTTTGTTTGAAAATACTTCCTTTGTCTATAAATGTTATGCAATGTAAATACTCGTTAACATATATGTCCTCATTAATCATCTCATGGTAGGGTGTCATCATCATTTGTAATCAAGTCGATGTACCATTAACCATTTAGTAATCTCATGCACTCACCAACATTTGTTATCACCTGTATCTTAAAATTTGTAACATTGTTTTTTGAATTGTCATACTTTAAGTTAATGATACTGGTCTGTTGTAATTTAACTTGTACCAAGGGTCCTTTATTTTATTTTAGATTTGTAAAAAAATTTTGCATCCTGTTTTCTTTCTTAGACTTGTATTATTTAGGGGTTATCCTATTTAAAGTAACTTTTCTTAAAAATATGGGTTTGTTGTTCAAAATCAATTTATCTTATAAAATGAAATATTTGCATTTGGTTTATTAACTTTTTTGCAGTTTGTTTCTTGTCTAGATTTGAAATATTTAGGGTTATTCTTCTTATTATTTTGTTGTTTGAAATGACTAGTATATCTTATATAATGTAACATTTTGGCTTATATTGGGTCTATTTAATTTTAAATGTATCGTTTATAATGATTTTAAATGTTTTAACTGTTGTAAATACCATCGATGTTGTATAAATCATGACCCAATAAAGGTTTAAAAAAAAAAAAATTCTTGCGTCTCTGTGATTCTTTGATAGGGAATTAGGAGTCCTATTGTGAGTTAGTTTAGCTTACAAGGTCCTTCCCTTGATGATTCAAAACGCCTGGAGGCGTGTGTTTTGTGGTGTTGATTTCGAAGCAAGGTAATACCTCATTTATGTTTCAAATCTGTAATCTAACTTTATGTTGACAATGGTCGATCTCTGCTCACTTACGAATTACAGAAAGAGAGGTTCTTCTACTAGAACTCACGCCCCAGGTATCTTCATACCTGAGATTAATATGTACACGGGTCATACTCAGCCCGAAGGACAGTTCTATGTTCTATGAACGTCGCTATGTCAGCGATTGCACCTACGTCGAGGTTAGACTTAGGAATGCCTGTAAAGGTCAGCGTGACCTATACTCCTGGAACACCATCCTCGTGCGACTTATGATTAGACTCATTTAGCACATCTGATCAATGAGAGGAGTATTGATACACTTTTGTAATATTGGAGCCAACAGTATAATCCCCTTGGCGCCATAACATTTTTTGAGTATATGCCAGATGCATTGATGAACATAACTTATGCTGAATTTTGTGAACTGTCATGACTATGGTTTATTGTGAAATGGATGTACAGTTACCTGTCTTGTGGCGTCATAAAATAAACGATGGAAAAACGTCAATAGAAGTTTACACCTTTATATGACTTTCCATGTCATACCTCATATGTTGTGAACTTGTGAACCACATCACCCACACTCACAGCAACCAACAACAGACCAGACAAGACACCTCACACTGCAACCTATTATATCCCTGGTGTCTATAGGGGTGGTACTCTACTGGGCTGCTGATTATCAACGACTTCGGACTGATACCTCTAACGTCCATAGTGGCCAGATTTGTGGTCTATCATCTTTAGTGGCCAGTAGTCAGCCTAAATCCACCCTTATCATCGTGGTGGCCAATAACTGGTTCGTCTGTTACCAGCACTCACGGGGGTCAACAAACCCATACAGCTAAAATCAATCAAGTTTGAACTGCACTACCTTCAAGATTCTACATCTTCATGCAATATTTTGAAAGTACCCGGCGTTGCTGCATTCAGAAGGTCAAGATTCTACATCTTCATGCAATATTTTGAAAGTACCCGGCGTTGCTGCATTCAGAAGGTCAAGTGCCGTTTGAATCAATTTTGCTGCATTGCTGTGACAAGTTCCGAAACTTCATTCCTGAATCAGAAGCTCGTTTTCCTGCGTCATTACTGTTTATGGAAGCAAGTTCAGAGGTCGATCAACGTTGGATCACCATCCTTAGAATGCTGATCATCACCTGTTCTGCACCGTGCTGACGTTTGGACATATAGAAGTTAAGTGGCCTGTTTTGTTTGTGAACTGTGCCCTTATACTCTAACTGAGCCTTCTGTATTTCTTCACATTCTTGCTGTTTTTTGTTACATGTTACATGTTATATGTTATATATTATTTATTATATTTATATGTTTATATTTCAGCGGGCTGGTTGGGTAGGTGACTCTCATAGATAATACCACGTCATAGAGGTATCTATTGAGAGCGTGTCGTTAGGGACAGAGCAATTTCCTTAATTGGAAATTGTTAGCAATATTTATTGCTATTTACGTTTAGTTGTGACGACATGTGTTGGTGTTGTTTTCGTTATTTTTCTGTTCTTTAGTTTTGTTGTGATTTGTTTGTATTTTGTAGGTCTCCTCTTTCCTATTATTTAGTTTTATATACTATTTTCGTTTATACACTGTGACGTCATTTGTTGTTTGCCTTTTCGCATTTGTCATCACATTCTTTGTGATATTTTTTTTTATTTTTCGCTGTTTATTTATTTGACTTTTGCGAATGTTTTCGTGTTGTCTTTGATCTTTGTTATTGTTTACATTGTCTTGGATCTTTGTTATTGTTTACATAGTTCTTGGTTAGCATTCACTATTGTTAAATATTTGCTTATGCACTATTAGCTGTGTAGTGCACTTATCATAACTAACTGGTGGTTTTTGCTTATGCACTATTAACTGTGTAGGGCAGTTATGATAAATAACTGATGGATATATGGTTATGCACTATTAGATGTGTAGTGCCCTTATGATTAAGAAGTGACTGGTGATATTTTTATACATTTGATAATACAAGTTCTTTATCACAGACTTGTTTCACACATAGATTGGAGTAAACATTGTGATTATACAAGTACTTTTTTAAGTCTTGTTACCATTAAGGTTGAAACAAGTTAATTAATTATTTCAGGTTTTGGGACTCATAATATTAGACATCATGTCTACACTTGAGTACTTTATTGAGCAAGGGAAATCCCTTGGTAAGACTGGTGATAAATTGGAAGAATATGCGACTACTCAATATGATAAAGCATTAAAGGTGGAAGAGAAAAAAATGGAAATAGAAGCTGAACAGAAGAAATTGCAGATGCAGGTGGAGGAAAGGAGATTCCAAATGGAAATGGAAAAACAGAAAAGAGAAGCTGAGGAGAGAAGATTGGACAAAGAGGCTGAAAATAAAAGACTTGAAAAAGAGGCTGAAAATAAAAGACTTGAAAAAGAGGCTGAAAATAAAAGACTTGAAAAAGAGGCTGAGGCTGAAGAGAAAAAGTTACAAAAAGAGGCTGAGGCTGAAGAGAAAAAGTTACAAAGAGAGGCTGAGGCTGAAGAAAGAAGGTTACAAAGAGAGGCTGATGAGAGAAAAGCAAAAATGGAACATGAAGAAAAACTCTTAGCTTTGGAGTTAGAAAAGTTGAAATTGTTGAACACTGGTAATGCTAATGATGCAAATAAGGTGTCAGATAAGTTCAATGCAAGTACTTTTAAGATTAAACTACCTGTATTCAATGCTTCCAGTGACGATATAACGTTTTATCTGGATAGATTCGAACGTGCATGTAAAACACATAACATAGATAAATCACTGTATGTTTATCAGTTGTCCAATTTACTTAGAGGTGATACTTTGAGTATGTTAAGTATGGTAGATGAGCCTGACAAGAACAATTATGAGGTTATCAGGGCAGTCTTGTTAAAGAAGTACCAACTTAACGAAGACGGCTATCGTCTTCAATTTAAAAATATGTTGCCAGATACTGGAGTTGAATTCTCTGAATTCATTTCAAAGATACGTCTTACTTTTTCACGATGGGTTGAGCTGTCTAAGACAGAACATACATATGAAGAACTTATGGACTTACTACTTAGAGAGAAGGTTATGTCTTCTGTCAATGAATCTTTTTTTTTTCTTCATGAGCGTAAGCCTAAAAACGTAAAAGAAATGGAAGAATACTGTTGCCAGTATGTCACTGCGCATCCTCACGTAACCATTAGCAACTCTAAAGTAAAAGAATGTCTGCCAGTTGCTTCGGCAGCACCTTATGGCCCAAATTTCATGCGTAAATTTCAGGGTAGCCAACAAAATTTTAATAAGAAGAGTAACCGTAATTATGCTCAGAATCATAGCAATCGATTTCAGGCTGATTCTTCTTCGCAGAACTGGAGACAAGCTGATACTCCACGGTATACTACTCCCAATAATTTTAGACATTTTCGCAAAGGTAGTCAGTATAGAGGAAACTATTTTTTGCGGAGACCTCAGAACCAAAATAATAGAGGTTCTCAACAGTATAGAAATGGTAATGACAGTTATGGAAACTGGAATTCAAACCAGGATAACAATTACAGTAGAGAGTTTAATGATAATTTCAGAGGCAATAATGGTCGCGGTAGATCGCAACATAAAAGAAAGAGATATCAACAGGCAAACTCTGTACAGCAAGAGTCTCAGGGAGCATGTAAACAAGGTGATGATGATAAAAACTCTAGTGCTATCACATGTTCCGCCTTTGACTTTGGTAGGGCAACTAAATGTCCCCAATGCAGTACTTTGTTCGAACCGACTACCGTAACTACTTTAAGCTGTGGTCACCCTCTTCCCGCTCTTCCTGCTGCAGTTGCGCATGACGGGAGAGGGTCTCTTATCCTACATAAGGGTCTTGTAAATAGTAATCCAGTCTCAGTCTTTTTTGATTCTGGATGTACTACTATTGGTGTTAGACAATCTCTTGTAGATCCATCCTGTGCTACAGGAAAGGTGATCAAATGTGTCACATTTGGTGGCACTTTGGAAAAGTATCCTACTGCCATAATACATATTTCTACTCCCTTCTTTACGGTAGATGTCCACGCGTATCTTCTTCCAAACCCTATTGCGGACCTTATTATTGGTCGTATTCACGGAGTTGGGGAATGTACCCCACAGCAGATTGCTGTTTGGGAGGAGCAAAACATTGAAGCTACCAATGCGGTGGTCACAAGAGCACAGGCTCTGGATCCACCTCAAACTTCATTAACTCATAATAATGAAGTAGATAGCCAAAATAGTCACTTGATTATTTCAGGTGACTCATTTATAAAATTGCAAGAAGAAGATCCTTCTTTACAAAAATTCTTCATTCTAGCAAAAAAAGGGGATCCAAATCAGAATACTAATAGAAAGTCTTGGATTTCTATGAAGAACGGCGTACTTGTGCGTATGGTACAAGACTCGACTACGTCCACTCATTCTCAAATTCTTGTGCCTAAGAGTATGAGATTGCAAATATTGCAACATGCTCATGACTCGCAATGTGCTGGACATATGAGTTTTTCCCGTACAAAGTCGAGGGTTCTTGCGGCTTTCTTTTGGCCATTTGTGAGCAAGGACATACGAATTTACTGTCGTTCTTGCAAAGTGTGTCAGGAGGTCAAATCGAAAGGACCACGACATACTGCGCCTATCCAGGCTGCTGACATTCCTATTCGCCCTTTTCAGAAAATGGCAATAGATATTATCGGTCCTTTTAGGATCAAAACGGCCAGAGGACATCAATTTATCCTTACATGTGTCGATATGTGCACGTGTTGGCCAGAGGCTATACCTCTTAAGAGCATCTCCACTGCCGATATCGCAGACGCTCTTTGGCTAATATTTTCTCGCTTGGGATTCCCCGGAGAAATATTGTCAGACCATGGCACTCAACTTATATCTGACACTATGTCACAGGTAATGTCTATGCTACATATTAAAAGGTCTCTCAGCAGTATATATCACCCAATGTCTAATGGGTTAGTTGAGCGTTTGAATAGAACACTCAAAACTTTACTTGGGAACATAACTGAGGATCTTCCTCAGGATTGGGACAGGGTTTTACCCGCGGCTCTCTTTGCTTATAGAGAGGTCCCCAATGAACACACAGGATTTTCTCCTTTTGAACTTGTCTTTGGCGCGCATCCGCGCGGCCCTATGTCTTTACTCCACGATCTTATCACTGCCGATAATATTAGCGATGAGACTCAATCTTCTTACGAGTATGTCATTGCTCTTAGGCAAAAGATCATCGAGGCATGCAAACTAGCAACTTCTTCATCCGAATTTGCTAAAGAAAAGGCAAGGCAGTTTGCAAATAAAAATAGATGTCTACGACAACTTTGTCCAGGTGACAAAGCACTCGTTCTCCTTCCGTCAAGGGAGAACAGACTTCTTATTGCATGGAAAGGTCCGTATGCAATAGTCTCTAAAATTTCCGATGTCGACTATTTTGTCGATATTGATGGAAAGCATAAAACTTTCCACATAAATATGCTCACGGAATTTCATGAAAGACCTGACTATTTGCAGCCTATTTTCCAGGCAACGGACAATTCTCCAGTACCTCATGGTCATTACTCATCCCTGTCAGTTATACAGGATGAGGAAACTACTTTTTCTGATGTCAATCTTCCACTTCCTGTGATCCCACTTCATTCAACGGAATCTTGGAAAAACGTTTCCGTTTCTCCTAATCTTTCCGCTGAGGAACATCGACAAGTCTCTTCGATGTTACAAACATTTCAGGATTTCCTTACCGACATCCCGGGACACACACATGTCATTGAACATGACATAATACTAACTGACCATAATCCTATCAGAGTCAGACCCTATCCGATACCTATCCATTTTCAGTCACAAGTCGAAAAAGAATTGGATGAAATGATACGATTGGAAATCATTCAACCATCCACGTCAGCATACTCTTCGTCTATGGTTATTGTTCGAAAGAAAGATAATAACATTCGCATTTGCGTTGATTATCGCAAATTGAACCAAGTTACGAAGTTTGATGCTGAACCTATGCCTTCATTGGAAGAGCTACTAAACAAGCTTTCTAATTCTAAATTCTTTACCAAACTCGACTTATCGAAAGGTTATTGGCAAGTTCCTTTAACTGAACGAGCCAAACCTTTTACTGCTTTTTCTACACCGAGGGGTTTATTCCAATGGAATTTCATGCCTTTCGGTCTTATGAACGCCCCTGCTACATTCGTACGCATGATGCGTCGAATTCTCGCATATAGTACAGATGTCATTCCATACTTAGACGATATCTGTCTGTTCAGTGATTCCTGGGAAGATCACTATTTGGGTTTATACGAATTGCTGTCTACTCTTCGCGAGTATAACTTAACTGCAAAACCCTCTAAAGCCTTTATAGGATTTAGTGAGATTTCTTTCCTGGGTCATCGTGTTGGTCATGGTCTTTTAATGACAGAGGACCACAATGTGTCAAAAATACTTAACATTTCTGTCCCTAAGACGAAAAAACAAGTGCGTAGTCTCTTAGGTTTGATACAATTTTATGGACGATTCATTCCGAATCTGTCCTCCATTATGGCACCTCTTTCTACTTTATTGAAGAAAGGATCGCCTAATCTGATCCGCGTGTCTCAAGAATGCCAATCCTCATTGGACCAGATTAAAACTCTATTTTCATCTCCACCTATCCTTAGGTTACCTACTATTGAGAAGACTTTTGTTCTTCGAAGTGACGCCTCGTCCACTGGGATTGGGGCAGCACTAATGCAGGAGTATTCAGATACTCTGCATCCGGTGATGTATATCTCTAAGAAATTAAATGCTGCAGAAAGGAATTACTCGGTTTTAGACCGTGAATTATTGGCTATGGTATGGTCAATTCTCAAGTTGCAAAGATTCCTTCTAGGCGCACATTTCATTGTGGAAACCGACCAGAAAGCTCTTACTGCTATTCAGAGCAAAAACTTGAAGAGCTCGAGATCCACTCGATATGCCATAGCTCTTCAACCATTTCATTTCACGGTGCGAGCTATCCGTGGTTCGGATAATGTGATGGCAGACATTCTGTCCAGATGCCCACACGATTCCACTTAATTCTTCTGTCATATATATTTCCTGATATACAGTCCACTACTATAATGACATATCAGCACATATTTTCTCACTTGTTTGGAATTTATAACATTGTACCATATAATTTCCTTTTTTCTGTTACCGATTTGATCATAACGGAAGAAGGCTTAGTTAGCAATATATGGGCCAGAAGTTCGCATGGCCACATTTATATATTGTATTTTGATGACTGTATTAAGAGATTTAACATTTGTCATAAAGATTTGTGTTATTGATATTTTCGCAGCACATCATTGACGTCTGCGAGATTATGTACATTGTGGAACCATGAAGTATATCAAGTCCTATCCTAATTTGGAGCGGATTATGTCCACATCTTCTAGGAACGATTATATCCATGTCTACGAGGAACAGCTGATTTATTAGTATTGATTAATAATGCATTGTATAATGTACTTTTTGTTTGAATATGTGTAATTCTATAGTGCGGTATATTAGTATATGACACCGCTGTTTGCACAACACTTCATTGTGTAATACTATGATAATATATTTAATTTCATAGATTTGTATGAGTATGATTTGGCTTGCATTATGATCTTGCCATCACTGTGGCGTATGTTGGTGGCACCTCCCTGGAATATACGTGTACACTTAGGGAAATTTTTTTCTCTAAGGATCTGAGATAAAATCTCAGTTTCGCTCCATGCGTCGAGCTAGCCTCATATTAGGCGTTATATCCGCGCATCATACATGCGTTAGGAGCCTGTTTTTTCTGGCTCTAGGATTTAAAAAAAAATGTTTCATTTTTTTCCCGGGGGGTGCGGTAATCTGTTACGCACAGAATTTTTTCCGAAGACATTGTATAATTATTTTCTAAAGACATTGTATAATTAGCTTGTCTGAATTGTACACTTTAATTTTTTTTCGGTCAAAGCTAGATAACCCTAGTTTGACTGTGATTACCATTTTCAATGATGGGTACCTTCTCTTGTGACGGGACGCGTCGGTCCATTTTTTTAACGATGTGTGGTCATTCTCCTTATATGATAGTATCGGTCAACTGTTTCTTGGAATGATTGAAAACCAGTGTTGAGGTTTTTATTCCTGTCCATATAAGGCGCGATTTATTACAAATCTTTATCTGGAATGTTCCCTACATCGTCTCGTTTGATTCTTACTCAGGTGTATGCGTTCTGCGCATGTCCGGACGTTAGGTGTGCTTGAGAAGCTTTCCTGTCGGGGAGTCTATGAAAGTTGTGAAGCAGAGAGGACGCTTCTTGCGTCTCTGTGATTCTTTGATAGGGAATTAGGAGTCCTATTGTGAGTTAGTTTAGCTTACAAGGTCCTTCCCTTGATGATTCAAAACGCCTGGAGGCGTGTGTTTTGTGGTGTTGATTTCGAAGCAAGGTAATACCTCATTTATGTTTCAAATCTGTAATCTAACTTTATGTTGACAATGGTCGATCTCTGCTCACTTACGAATTACAGAAAGAGAGGTTCTTCTACTAGAAGTCACGCCCCAGGTATCTTCATACCTGAGATTAATATGTACACGGGTCATACTTAGCCCGAAGGACAGTTCTATGTTCTATGAACGTCGCTATGTCAGCGATTGCACCTACGTCGAGGTTAGACTTAGGAATGCCTGTAAAGGTCAGCGTGACCTATACTCCTGGAACACCATCCTCGTGCGACTTATGATTAGACTCATTTAGCACATCTGATCAATGAGAGGAGTATTGATATACTTTTGTAATATTGGAGCCAACAGTATAATCCCCTTGGCGCCATAACATTTTTTGAGTATATGCCAGATGCATTGATGAACATAACTTATGCTGAATTTTGTGAACTGTCATGACTATGGTTTATTGTGAAATGGATGTACAGTTACCTGTCTTGTGGCGTCATAAAATAAACGATGGAAAAACGTCAATAGAAGTTTACACCTTTATATGACTTTCCATGTCATACCTCATATGTTGTGAACTTGTGAACCACATCACCCATACTCACAGCAGCCAACAACAGACCAGACAAGACACCTCACACTGCAACCTATTATATCCCTGGTGTCTATAGGAGTGGTACTCTACTGGGCTGCTGATTATCAACGACTTCGGACTGATACCTCTAACGTCCATAGTGGCCAGATTTGTGGTCTATCATCTTAAGTAGCCAGTAGTCAGCCTAAATCCACCGTTATCACATGTATTAATATGTGTACACGTTGGCCAGATTCAATTCCATTGAAAACAATTTCTACTGGTGACGTAGCAGATGCGCTATTTTTAATATTCAGCAGATTGGGTTTTCCCGAAAACATATAATCTGATAATGGAACCCAATTTGTGTCTGATGCCATGAAAGAAGTAATGAAAATGTTTGGGATTGAAAGATCGCTCAGTTCATTGTATCATGCCCAATCCCAAGGTAAAATAGAAAGACTAAATAGGAGTTTGAAACAGATGCTAGACAGAGTTACGGCTAGGTATCCACACGATTGGGACCGAATCTTGCCTGCTATTCTGTTCGCGTATAGGGAAATTCCAAACCAAAGTACGGGATTTTCTCCTTTTGAGTTGGTATATGGTGCAAAGCCTCGAGGTCCTATGGCCATCTTAAAACAATTACTTATTGGTACTAACATGGATGAGGAGGTTCAATCCTCTTATCAATATGGGGTAAATTTAAGACAAAAGATTATTGACGCATGCCAGATAGCAGTACAGTCGTCTGAAAAAAGCAAAATTAAAGGCTCGATTGTTTTTCAATCAAAACAGGAAACTGCGCCAATTATGGCCAGGTAATGAAGCGTACGTATTACTTCCAAACAAGGATGATAGATTGCTTGTTTCTTGGAAGGGTCCTTACATAATTTTAGACAAATTATCAGATGTTGACTATGTTGTTGATGTTAAAGGAAAGGAAAAAATTGTCCATATTAATATGTTACAACAGTTTCATACTCGACCGCCACATCTGCGTCCTATCTTTGAAGCCTTTGACGAATCTCTTGATCGCCGCTCTTCTTTAGCTGTTATTCATGAGGAAACTTCTGATTTTTCTGATAGTGGTGAACAAATACTATCTTTGCCTGATGTCCATCTATTGGCTACTGAAAGTTGGAAAGATGTATAAATTGCTTCTACTCTATCTTCTGATCAGAAAGAACATATTTCTGATTTACTACAATCTTTTCTGATGTGCTCACGGATATTCCTGGGCATGCAGATATCATTCAACATGATATCTTGTTAACAGATTTCAGACCTATCAAACTGAAACCTTATCCTATCCCAATTCATTTGCAATCTCAGGTACAAGAAGAAATAAAACAAATGATTAAATTAAACATAATTGAACCGTCTAATTCACCATATAGTTTTCCCATAATTTTGATCAGGAAAAAAGACAAATCTATTATAATTTGTATAGATTTTAGACGTTTAAATGCGGTCACAATTCAAGACGCTGAGCCTTTGCCCATTCTTGAATCCCTTCTTGATAAATTATCTACTGCTACTTTCTTTACAAAGTTTGATCTATCTAAGGGATATTGGCAAGTGCCATTATCTGACGAATCTAAGCCTTATACAGCTTTCGCTACACTTTAGGGTTGTTCCAGTTTAATTACATGTCTTTCGGTCTTGTAAACGCTATTGCTACATTTGTGCGCATGATGCGTAGACTATTCTCTGATCGTGAGGATTTGATTACCTATATAGATGATATTTGTCTGTTCCATCATACTTGGAATGATCATGTCAACGGAATCCATTCTTTGTTGAACACCTTACGCTGTCACAATATTACTGCTAGACCTTCCAAAACTAGAATAGGTTATACTGAAATTACTTTTCTCGGTCACAAAGTAGGAGGTGGATTCTTAAAACCTGAAGATTCTACGGTTTCCAAAATTCGGAATCTTGATATTCCTCGAACAAAAAAACAAGTTCGGAGTTTGTTGGGTCTAATAAACTTCTATAGACGATTTCTACCCAATTTTTCTGATATAACTTCAGTTCTGTCTTCGTTAGTGAAAAAAAAACCGCGCCAAATAAAATAATATGGTCGCATGCGTGCCATGAGGCCTTAAACGTGATCAAACTTGCCTTCTCAAAATCTCCAATATTACGATTACCTGACATTCGATATCCTTTTGTTCTCAGAGTCGATGCCAGTAATTCAGCGATCGAGGGAACATTAATGCAGGAATTTGAAGGCCACATGCACCTGACGATTTTTAATCAGCAGGAAATTGATGCCTACAGAGCAACGATATCCAATCGTCGAGAGGGAGCTTCTGGCTATTGTCTTCGTTTTCAACAAACTCCAGAGGTATTTGATGGGATCCCACTTTACTCTGGAGACAGACCAGAAGGCCTTAGCATCAGAGGTATTTGATGGGAGCCCACTTTACTCTGGAGACAGATCAGAAGGCCTTAGCATATCTTCAGACAGCCATATTCACAAATCAAAAAGCAGCAAGAGCCTCGTTAGCGCGCCAGCCTTACGACTACAGCATCAAGGCTATAAAGGAAAGTCTCAATGTGGTTGCTGACGTTCTTTCGAGATGTATTAAAGACACCACGTCATCTATCAACTCAACAAGTCCAGATGATCCACGTAATTCAATGTAGTTCATACGTGTACATTGAGAGGTCGTGTCCAAGAACTTATCGCTTCAAGAACCACGTAATTTAAAGTCACTGAATGGATTGTACAGTTATTACAGTGATTTTATGTCAATGCGACCCGCACAGCAACATTATGATGCTGAAATCTGGATCACTCCATATCGTGTAATATATCATTCGACATATGACACTTCATAGAGACATCATGCAGTCATGGCCATACGCACTGTCCAACTACAGACTGTCAAACATATCATATGTGCAATGATTTTAATTGCCTTATTTCAAAACGTTTTCGATACATACACGTTTTGTGGTAAAAAGACTTTATGCTATGCTTACAAAGGACGTAATTGGAAAATGAAGGTTATACTGGTATTCAAGGGAAGTAACCAGAATATTTGAATGGAACTTATTTCGGACAATTCGCTACAAGGTTTGAGGACTTACGGATTTTTCGTGTTAAATTATTGAATGGACAGCAATCATGGACACATTCAAGAACGGATTTCTACATGCAACGGATAACAGTATTTGATCTTTTGCACGGAAGTGAAATGACATTATCTTAAATACTAGCATGTTTCCTTCCATACAGGATTGGAAAGTGATAAATTTAATTACACTATAAATTGACTTCTTAACGAAAGTTTTGTCATACTAACACTAGTCTTTGAGACATTGATGCGTTTTTTACGCCATTATATAATTCATGATTTCTTCACTTCTCAAATTATGTGTATGATACACTATTGACATATCATTCACTATCACACAAAACTTTCTGCATTTGACAACATGTAACAGTCACACACCTTAGTGATTAAGTGTCGGTCTTACTTCATCTATCATTGAATTTTATTACTATTAATGCTTTGCATTGATGTGACATTGATATGACATTATGTGACTAAGTTACATGACGAGACAACAGGTGTTCCTGACGGAATGAAGTATGTGAATGCATGGTATAATATGGTTATTTGGTTGTTACATGTTGACTGACTTTGCCATAGTTACCTCATTCTGATGTTAAATTGATTTGGGTCTTTCGTAGACATTGGTATTAGCATTATCTGCTATGTTCCACACCTCGTGTGTTAAATTGCCTACATTGTGGAACAAACATAGGTTCTATGCAATGTCATTCCAGCATTGACATTTGATGTTACCATCTGTTCAATTTGGTGATGTTTACACACATCAGGAAATAATGAAAACTGAGTAGTTGTTATGAGTAAAATCATAACATATCTATCGTATTCGACAAGGCTTGTCGTTGATCAGCCGAAAGAGAAGAAGAAACAGTGACATCATTCCAGTTTTCCGTGGAATGAAGTGGTACAACTGGTATAGGCAATTGTACATCTTGAAAAGAAGACTATTCTTCTTGTATAACTGACAAATTAGTATAGTTGTGAATGTGAGGAGTAGGATCGTCAGTCGCTTGAAATACTGATTGTAGATAATCAGGACGTGAATAATACTCCTTCAACATGTTAATGTGAAAGGTTTTATGTTTGCCGTTAATATCGACGATGTAGTCAACATCGGATATTCTTGAGATGATCCTAAAAGGACCTCTCCATGTGATCAGTAGACGATTGTTATGAGTAGGCAGTAAAACAAAAGCCTCGTCACCAGGAATAAGCTGGCGAAGACGTCTATACCTGTTTGCAAATAGACGAGCTTTTTCTTTTGCCTCTTCGGATGATGCAGTAGCTAATCTACAAGCATCTATTATTCTCTTTCTCAAAGAGATCACATACTCATATGAGGATTGAGTTTCCTCTGGTATATTATCTTCAACCAATAAATCGTGGATTAAAGACATAGGTCCGTGTGGTTGTATGCCAAAAACTAACTGGAATGGAGAAAACCCAGTAGCTTGATTTTTCACCTCACGGTACGCAAAAAGAGCAGCGGGCAGGACTCGGTCCCAATCCTGAGGGTGATCTTGAGTCATCTTACCCAACAACTGCTTAAGTGTCCTATTCTGTCTCTAAATTAACCCATTAGACATGGCATGGTATATTGAACAGAGAGATCTATCTATACCCAATGTCTTCATGACCTGTGACATGGATTCGGAAATAAACTGGACACCATGATCCGATAGGATCTTACGCGGAAAACCAATTCGCGAAAAGATTAACATCAGAGCTTCTGCAACACTGGCAGATGAGGTGTTCTTAAGAGGTATGGCCTCAGGCCAACGCGTACACATATCAATACAAGTAAGAATATGTGTATGTCCTCTTGCAGATGGTAATATAGGACCAATGATGTCAATCGCCATTTTATCAAATGGTCTAATAGGTATGTCTGCAGCTTGGATAGGAGCATCATGATATGGCCCCCTTACTTTAACTTCCTGACATGTCACGCAGGAACGACAATAAAGATTAACATCTCTACGAACGCCAGGCCAATAGAATGCGGAGAGCACTCTAGATTTGGTTCGCGAAAACCCCATGTGACCTGCACATTGAGAGTCATGAGCATGTCGTAATATCCTTGCTCTCATAGAAGACGGGACCAGAATCTGTGAACGCAAAGATGCATCTGTATCCCCTATCAATCTAACTAAAATACCCTTTTTAAGACCAAATTGGTGTTTAGAATTTGCAATTTTGTTGTTATTATTCCTTTTAGTCACCAATTGAAAAAATCTCTGTAAAGAATGATCATTCTTTTGTAAATTAGCAAACAGCTCCCTTGAGATAGGAGAATCATCATCATTACTAGTATGAACCGTAGGTTCAGAAGTTGATTCACGCGACAACTCAGTAGCTTGCGCTCTGGTAACCACTGCATTTGCAGCATGAATATGTCGCTTTTTCCATTCATCAATCTGCTGTGGGGTACACTCTTTTATACCGTGTATACAACCAATTATCACATCGCTAACTGGATTCTGAAGAAGGCAGGCATGGATCTTCCCTGAAAAGAAAGGTGTATGTAAATTAATGATGGCTGTAAGAAAGGTTTCCACAGTGCCCCCGAATGTGACGCACTTGACCACGTTGCCAGTGGCAAAGGAAGGGTCGATCAGAGAGTTCCGCACTCCCACGGTACTGCAGCCTGAATCAAACAAAATAGAGCAAGGAATAGAGTTGACGTATCCTCTATTAAATTTTAAACACCCCTTTCCATGGTGAACTGATGCAGAAGTAGCTGTACAAACTGCTGGTAGACTTGGTAAAATGTGCCCGCATCGCAGCGTCGTGATCGCCTTGGGCTGGAATAGCGTTGAGCATTCTAGACATGTTTTTACCTGCTCGAGATCGATACAAGACATAGCATTATGTTGATTAACATTATTGTCCTTATCTTTGTTAGTTTGTGCTTCAAGTGAGGCAACATTGGAATGTTGTCGTGGCCTGCTCGACGATCTATCTCTACGTCGCGATCGATTTTGACTATTGTCATTAAAATTGCTATAATTACTGTTTCTGCCAGCATTAAAATCTGGATGAGTACGCCAATTAAAGTTATCACTGTTGTGATGTTGGCTAAATGATTTATTCATAAATCTATGTCTATTTTCAGGATGATGTGATTGAGATCTCCAATGTTGTTTATGGTTATTCCCTTGATTATATTTAGGATTGTTGTTAACAAAATCTCGAGATCTGTGAGATTGGCCCCAGGACATATTAAATGGAGCAGACTGTTGGTGTTGTTTCGCTTTTTGAAAATGACCAAAGTTGAAATTATTATTACTTCCCTTATGGAAATTTCTATCGCTACTCATTGAACGATATCGTGGAAAATTGTTATGTTGCATAGCGAAAGCAACAGGTAAGTCATCCTTAATCTGTGCATTGTTGATATCCATGTTAGGATGAGCGGTGCAGAAATTCTTGCAATGTTCTGACATTTCTTTTATATTAGAAGGCTTACGTTCATGTAAAAACGCAAGAAATGCAGGACTTACTGCCGATAAAACTTTATCGCGTAGTAATAAGTCGAAAATACCGTCATAAGATTTCTCTACCTTGGACAGTTCGATCCATCTTTCCAAGGTTAGACGTATTTGAGAAAGAAAATCATCAAAGTTCTTACTAGATTGTGGGAGCATAGACTTGAACTTCATCCTATACTGATCTTCTGTCATTTGAAATTTGTTTAGAAGAGCGGTTCTGAGAGCATCATAATCATTTTTATCTACAGCGCTAGTAGTGTGATAAACGGCCATTGCCTCTCCTGTAAGTATTCTGGATAAGTGGGTACAATATAGTGTTTTATCCAAGTTGTACGACCTACATGTAGCCTCAAATCTGTCCAAAAAGAATATTACATCGTCGGATGGTGGATTAAACTTTGGCAATTTTAGATGAACCTCTCTAAAATTCTCATGTCTAGATGAAGACTGGCCTTCCTGAGTCTTTTGTGTATTACATTCACTTGACAATCTTATTCTATCAAATTCCAATTCGGCAAGTTTCAAATCATGCTGACGTTTCTTTTCATTCTCTTCTGTCTCAAGCTGAAGTCTTTTTGCATTTTGTTCAGCTATTAATCTTCTTTCCTTTATTTCCTTTTGTTTCCTTTCTCCATCAGCAGCTTCAAATCTAAATTTTTCTTCCACCTCCAATCTCCTTTGTTCTGCCTCACGCTGAAATCGTCTCTCTTCTAATTCAGCGGCTAACCTCATTTTTTTTCTCATTTTCTTCAACCTCAAATTTCAAATTTTCTAATCTTAATTTCTCAGCTTCTAATCTTTGAGATTCCAACCTCTGAGATTCTTTATATTCCGTCATAGCAAATGTTCTAACCTCTTCCGGAGGTATATTAAGCGCCTTAGCCTGCTTAATAAAATAATCTAAGGTAGACATTATTCAATATTATTCTGAAATAATTCTACTTAAAAGTGTTACTCAAATAATATTCACTATTTTACCATCTAATCAGAGGTACCAGTTCCTGTCCACGTAAAGAATTACGATGATATCTACGATAAGATAATAAACAAGACAGTTGACAACACAGTGTATAGACATCAATGGTGTAAAAAACTGAACGAAAGCAAGGCGAGAAGGACGTAATGTACAAACAAAATACATCATAAAACTAAGGTACGAATAAAATTAACTACGAAAACAACAATTAAAAACTTGACGGAACAGCTAAACAGACAGGTGTCGCAGACCACCAGACACAGTGGACCTAGAATCCTTCTACATTCACGTGTAGGAACTTTCCACTGAGGGAAGTCTGCAAAAAAAATTCCTACAGAACACTTAAGACGGACCTGTTGTGAAACTGGTATGTTTCCGTCATAAGCCACCGTACCCAACTTCCCACGAAAAACATTAAACATGGAACATGAACCATAAATAGAGAAATAGTGGACATATTTACGAGATAAGATGCAGCTAAACGTAAAACGGTGAAATAAACACGACGTTTTTACTTATCTCAACCGATAACAAAAAAGATATCCCTCGCATCCGGGACTGCATGTTTGACCCATCTACTTGAAGTAATGTAATGGCAGAGTCCGATGTTGAAACTTGAAAGTTAAAGTCCCTGGGTTGTCCTTGACATAGGATGACCATTAAAATTGCTGGAAGGTCCAGGATGTTGTCGCCTTGAAAGACAGCATTCTTCTATTCAACCCAGTTTGAATTTAGACTTGAGTTCGATTCCGCTACTGAAAACTGGATATTTTCAGAGCACACTGGCCACCATATTGTTGAATGGTTTCTCTGTGTGTGCTGTGTCACCCTCTATAGTTGTATCGGGTTCTTTTGATGGTGAGTCTGGTAGGCTACTAAGCTGTGCTGATTACGCGATTCTTATTTGATGAAGTAATAAGACAACCGATCAACGGAGTTTCAACTGGGTAAGTTAACGAATGTCAAGACTGAAATAGTCAACTCCTTGATGTAAAATCCATTCAGTTTATTTACATGGTACGATTGACGAGACGAGACATAGATCCTTGACGCATCACAGTTAACAATGGTTATCGTGACAGTTAATATATTTTCAAAGACATTCTTTCTGGTCATTCCGTAGTAAACTTATTTCATTAACTTATGGCATAGCATGTTGACTTCAATTCAGCAAGTACATGATAATGAAGTAGTTAACTTCCAAGGACGGTGACCGTTGACCTTGGCTAAGGATATGGAATACCCATTATGCTACGTGGCATCTAAGATTCCAACATTGATAATGTCCTTATACAAATTAGGGTTCATAAATCAAACGATAGCAGAACGTCTGAACAGTTATTTACTGTAGACCTCCTTGACATGAAAAGTTATACAAGCATAAATCTTTGAGTCACCTCTGTAATCAGCCGGATTCCTACGACGGCTATTCAAATACAATAATATATATCGACAATCCACGCTAATTTTGAATGATCCCTTTTGGTATTAAGTTTAGATCTAATTCCAATGATATAAGTCCAGACGTGAATCCATTTCTGAAAAGGTCGATAGCCTTTCGCGACTAGATACTCACGCGCTGGGAGGAGAAAATAATCTTATAAAATATAATAACATCTTCGCTCTTTTAGCGAATCGACTTACGTGGATGACTACAGGCTACGACTGCCCAACCGCAGGGCCGGGTCTAAACATAAATACTTTACTCAAAACACGGGTTTCGAACTCCCAAAGCTTCCTAAGTAGAACTTGGGATTCTGGCTTCTCAAGCCCACACATGACGTCAACTGACTGTCTAGATACACGTGCGGACGGGATAACCCCTACTCGCCTTAGTGCACAATCGTGCACCAGCTTGTTAATATTACGTTTCCTGGGTTACTCCCGGAAGTACGTCACTGTCTTTTGGACAAAATATAGCAGACGGCTTTGTCGGCTTCACTTAGCAGAAGTGAGCGATACTTCGTGTCCTTTCATGTGTGTCACTCAGTGTGAACGGACGCATAATTGTCCAGCTCCTATATGTGTGCTCTTACTACAGAGCTATAAAGATTTGTTACAGCTAGATCGTCCATCTGCTTCATGGAATCAATGCTGCACTGATATTTTAGGACAAGCGAATGCTGTGTATGAAAGGAATGCATATGGAAATATTTAATAAAGATTACAGCAACATGTCGATGACATCTTGTCCATAGTGGGCGGAATAGCGACGTTTTTCAAGACTGGTTAGGTCATGCCATTGTCTATCTGAATATTGAATACATGTCAATTGGAGCTTGTGTACGTATTAAATGAATATTCTTCTTCACGTCCAAACTGGCCTTAGAGGACTTCTTTATTGTTGAAGAGTAAGAAAGGTATTTTACAGGCTGCATTTAAAAGTGTTACCGGCATAATGGAATGCCGTGATGAATTCTAACAAGTCAATGAAGTATTACACTAGACAAGATATATCAAAAGAAAGAACCCGTAACCCATAACAGGTGTATTTATTCTTAGTTAGGTACTTTAATTTAATTTCATTTTTGCTTTACTCTACACCTATCACATCGTGCAACAGAACTTCATCACTTGGGAGACTTAGCAACAGAGCAAAGATAATGAGAAGAGAAGCGCAAAACATATTTTAATGAAATAATTACTTTCTTTTATTTATTACTATTCTCCTTCCTTTTTATGCTTAAGTATGCACGTGAAACTACACGTGTGTGCTTTTATATGTAATGCATCCCCTTACAGTATTATTTTATAGAGGAAAGGGCATTAGTAGTGTACGTGCATACATTTCAATACATAAGAGCGTGTGAGTGGAGGTACGTATGTGCATGAATACACATGTATATATGTGCGTGTATGTATATAGATGTGTATATGTGCAGATTGTATGTCCTTTCCCTCTTATTTATGTTTGTTTTTAAATGCTTTGACTTTTTACGATTTAAAAAAATCTCATCCTTGGAATAAAAAACTACAAAAAGACGACTGGTGGTTGTGGCAGCGGGGAGAAAGTCTGCAAACCAAGAATCCCGATGATTGGCCTGCGTCGGAACACTTACATGTCAAGTGACTGTAATACCAATGTCGTCTACAAAGAAGCCCCTACTTAATTTTGTTTCCCTAAGAAGCACACCTCAATGAAACAGTACAATTAAAAAAACAAGAAGTTAAACCTTCCTAAAACGTTTCGCACCAAACCCGACTTGCACTCATTCCGACATGAACACGGGCATATATATATATATATATATATATATATATATATATATATATGTATATATATATATATATATATATATATATATATATATATATATAGTATATAAATATATTTCGCAAGCACATATATATAATATATATATATATATATATATATATATATATATACATACATAATCTAATAGCACCGTCAGTCATAACTCATTATAGGAATGCGCCCCTGAGGTGATAGCCCACAGCTGTTTTTCTTTTTAGATATTCGTTTCAGCGTGTTCTTTTCTCCTTTGCCTGTTGTGAGAGCTTCTTTTCGCCCAGTCGGAGGTGGTATCGTAGAGGGCATCGCCACTTGGTACGATCGGCAGCTGTATCCTCCAAGGTTGCTGGATTTATGTCTGGCGTCTTCATGTCTCTCTTGAAAACATCTTTGAATCTCAGCTGTGGTCGCCTAACTGTTCTTTTGCCATCTGCCAGTTATCCGTAGAAGATATCTTTGGGGATGCGACCTTCTTCCATGCGGCGGACATGGCCAAGCCAGCGTAGTCTGCGCTGTCTAAGCAGTGTATACGCGCTTTCAATGCCAGCACGTGACAACACCTCCATATTTGTCACTTTGTCCTTCCACGAAATACCAAGGAAATGACGTAGACACCATGTCTGGAAGGTATTCAGTCTTCATGTTTTACTTAGCACAGGTTGTCCACTGATGCACTTATCTGACAGGTATTTTTTGGTGATAATATTTGTCGGACCGTGGATATTAACTAACAGACAGCAGCGTACCGACGCTATCAAGATTTAAATTACTTCATAAACTGCACTTTTCCCCCTATCCCCAAAGATATGAATTAATTGAAAGTGACTGTTATTAGACTGGGATAATCTAAATAGATAATTTCTCACTAACTCTGAAAGCAGGAAGGTCACTGGTGGCAGACAATGAATTCTTACCCTTTAGCCAGAAAAGCTAACCAGATCCACTTCTGTTATATTTTATTCACAGTCTGCACTTATGGTGACAGCGATTTTTTGGTGATAATAACGTGGATATTAACTGATCAAGATTTAAATTACTTCATAAACTGCACTTTTCCCCCTATCCCCAAAGATATGAATTAATTGAAATTGACTGCTACTAGACTGGGATAATCTAAATAGATAATTTCTTATCTGTCTTTGCACCAGAAAAGCTGCAGACAAAATCTCCCAGCAGAAAAGCTAACCAGATCCACTTGAAGAAGTTCTTCATCTCCCCCCCCCCCCCCCCCCCCCCCCCCCCCCCCCCCCCCCCCCCCCCCCACCCACCCATCCGAGAAATTAATAAATTAATGCGATCTTTTCATTAAGGCAAAAAAACAAAAACAAAAAATTAAATACAATAATGAATTAATTAAAAGCAAAACATAACCACTTCAACTAGTTGCACGATCTAGCTAGAAGGGCCAACATGCATGGACCTAATTCTATTTCATTGAAAAGAGAAAACGGATGCATTGTATAGGAGTGATTCATGGACAATTAGTAAAGAGTAGGGAAGGAACTAGAGACCACAGAGATGTGGTTTTTACGGAAGAATGTTAAAAATACCATGGACAGCCAAAAAGAGTAATGATGATATCATGACAGAGGCCAATGAGAAAAGGAAACTTATTTCACAAGTTAGAAAGAAGCAATCCCCTGTTTTTGGGCATGTTATGAAAATAGAAAAGCACTGGAAAATATCGTAACAACAGGTAAGATTGAAGGAAAAAAGAGATAGAGGGAGACAAAGAAAGCAAATACTGGACAGTTGACATCGTGGCGTGGAAAAAAGTCAACAGCAGAATTGATAAATTTTACTGGAGACAGGAAGTTGTGGAGAGACATGATCTCCTACGCCACAAGGCATGGTAATTGAAGAAGAAGAAGCAGAAGAATTCAAGTGATATTTAATTGGTAACCTGAAGAAAAATACACAACAGTCATTGTATTATGATGAAAAGGTCATCGTTTAAATTCTAAAGGGGAAACAATCTACCTGTAACTTTGATAAATATACTTGCTTTGATTTAACTTTCACTCGATTTAATTGTTATTATGCATTGTTATTTTTCCAACTGTTACTCGTAATTTAAATTCAATAAATATTGTTATTTTATATGTGTATCATAAAACAACAATACATAAACGACACCTGCAGGAAAATAGAGGAAATGCGCGAACAGGGATTGAGTAAGAATACGTTTTCTGAAGTAAGAACATTGAAGAACAGCAACTTTAAATCATCACCTCGTGCAATAAACGACAAGAAAGGCGACACTCTAACAGAACGTAAAGATTTTCTGAACAGATGGAAGGAGTACTGTCAAGAAATGTATACGGAAATAAACAAATCGGCAGATAACAACGTCATGAATGAAGTGGAACGTGAACCAGAACCTAGCATAGAGGAAGTCCGAAACGCAATCAAACACTTGAAAAGTGGAAAATCTCCTGGTTGTGATGAAATAACAACTGAAATGATACAGGCAGGAGGAGAAGGCAGCGCTCGTATATACCATGCATTATGCTGCAAGATCTGGCAAAGCGGAATTAGGCCCAAGGAATGGAAAAGATCAATTTACATACCCTTGCCAAAAAAGGGCAACCTGAAACTGTGCACAAACTACAGAACTATAGCTCTTATAAGCCATGCCAGCAAAATACTATTACAAATCATAATGAAAAGGATGCAACAAAAGCTAGAAACAGAAATAAACGAAGTACAGGCGGGTTTTCGACCAGGTAGAGGCACTAGAGATCATATATTTAACATGAGGATCATCATAGAAAAGTGTAGAGAATTCAACGTTGACCTACATACTTGTTTCATTGATTACACCAAAGCTTTCGATTGTGTACAACATCAGCAGTTATGGGCTATTATGAAAAATATGGGATTTCCAAACCACTTTATACAACTCATCGCACTGCTGTACCAAGAACAACTGGTAGCCGTAAGAATAGAGGGGGAAACATCAGAATGGTTTGAAGTACAGAAAGGAGTAAGACAAGGCTGTACCCCGTCCCCTTACCTGTTTAACATTTATGCCGAGAATATCATGAGAAACTTAAGAGATGACCAAGAACACACAGAGTTTGACTCATTTAACATCGGCGGGTACCGGATCCCGGAAATCAGATATGCTGACGACACAGTCCTCCTATCGACCAACCCAGAAGGACTTGAACAATTAATTCTATCCACCAAAAAACACAGCGAGGCCCAGAATCTATACCTAAACACCAAGAAGACCAAAGTATTGACAACAGACAAAGTAAAAACCAAACCAGAAATTGAAATTGATAACGAAGAACTGGAAAGTGTTAATGAATTCGAATACTTAGGATCAATCATCAACAGCTCTGGCAACTGTGCAGTAGAAATTAAAAGAAGACTTGCAATTGCTTCACATAAACTAATACAGATGAAAAACCTATGGCAAGGCACAAGCAAAGAAACAAAGTTACAACTGATCAGAGCATGTATATTCCCAGTAGCAACATACGGCTGCGAGACTTGGGCACTCAATAAAACAGTTGCAAAAAAGATTACATCATTCGAAATGAAATGCTACAGAAGGATGTTGAGAATACCCTGGACAGAAAAAAAGACCAACAGAGAAGTACTGCACTCACTAAACGCACAGGAACATTGGCTCCTAAATACCATCGCAATAAGGAAGCTGATGATGATCATAAAACAGGAGTTCGAGTTTTTTACAATTGATGTCGTACGTCACGTCACCTTAGCATCATCATCATAACCTACGTTTGTGGTTTACACAACAGTGAGCGCTTCTTCAATGTGTATCCTATCCATTGCCAGCATATGTTCTATCCATTATCAGCATATTGTTAAGACAGATTTTAATATTTTGTAGTCAAGGGGAGTTTACACGTTGTAATACTGGAATGTACAGACCAGACGTTGGTTATCTCCCTTGACTGGTTTAAAAACATTTGATCCAGAATTCTGTCGAACCTTCGAGATTGAGTTCAGTTCACGTTTCGCGGTTAGCTGCGCGTGCGTGACTGTTTGAGCGGGACTGATATGCGGTATCCCGTGACAGTTCGCTCTGGGCGTTTGACCGGGCTGGTCAGCCATGTTTTCTAACTGTGTGTTCGAGGAAGATATTTGTGGTGAGATAGAAACATTGGAGACTTCCCGAGATATTTCTAAAGCCTAGGATATATGGCTAGTATTTATATTGTGCAATGTGTCTTAGATATTGTATTACCAGAGCAGAGGAGGTAAGAAGAATATTTATATTGTTTAAAAGCTAGGAACTTAGACGGCTTATATATTGTATCGCCAGAGAAGGTGAAAAGGATATCTACATTGCTTACAAGCCAGGAACTTACACGGCTTATATATTGTATCGCCAGAGAAGGTGAAAAGGATATCTACATTGCTTAAAAGCCAGGAACTTATACGGCTTATATATTGTATCGCCAGAGAAGGTGAAAAGGATATTTACATTACTTAAAAGCCAGGAACTTTTACGGCTTATATATTGTATTGCCAGGGAAGGTGAAAAGAATATTTACGCGATGTTTTTCCATGATGTGCTTTGAACTATACCAGTGACAGTGAATCGTTTATGATGTACCCATGTACTGTATTACCAGAATGTTTACGTTGATGTGTCGCTTGTAGCAGTACAATAAACAGTGTATAGACGTTTCAGCCGTCTCTTCATTCTTCTGACTAGGAGGTTTACCAGAGTTCGCAGTGTTACCTGTTATGTGCATTATGGTGTGTGATTGTTCGTGTTTTGTTCCAGAACTACATGCATTCGCGTCCTTTGATAGCTTCACACACACACCCAGTCGGCCACCTGTAAGCCCGACCTGCTAATCGCCTATATCAGCGCAGCACATAATAATAATAACATTTACATTTCTCTGGAAGTACCCGGCGTTGCCCGGAGGTCTCACACCCTTCAACACTATAACCTCAACAGTGATTCCAGAAATATATATAACTACATGTGCCCCCCTTTATCACATATGTTTTTTTCATTGTCAGCATATGTTCTGTCCATTGCCAGCATATGTTCTATCGATTGCCAGCATATGATCTATCCATTGCCAGCATATGTTCTATCCATTGTCAGCATATGTTCTATCCATTGCCAGTATATGTTCTATCCATTGCCAGTATATGTTCTATCCATTGCCAGTATATGTTCTTTCCTTTGCCAGTATATGTCCTATCCATTGCCAGCATCTTCTTCTCATCTTTTGTTCCACTTGTACTTGTCAAGTTCTTGTCATCAGTTCCACATTGATGCCCCTGTCAGACCAACGTAATATGGCACAACCTCTTAATAGTCATTTTTTTAAAACTACATTCCCGAGGGAGTAGTTGGAATTCGCGCTGCTTTTGCGTCAATTCCAGTGTTAGATCTCAAGCAATAACCCGAAGTACTTCTACATAGTGCATTTAACACCATCACGGACCACAAACTGCTAACTCGGAACAACCAAGAAGACATACGCACCATCATAGCAGGTAGACGCTGGAAATGAGTTACACTGTGAAGATCGCTTGCCAAGACGACACTACCAGACCTTGCCTGAGTGTAGCCTAGAATTCAGAATTTCATTTTAGCAGACCGGCCCTTTTTATTGGAGTATTTATCAGGACTTACAAAACAGCCCAGGAAATCTCTTTCATTTTAAATAAGGAACACCTGAATATCTGAGGAAACTGAACACACGGAGTCAGGGAGGGAATTAAAGTTAAAATTAACGACCCCAATTACACGCGTAAAAAAGGCATCGGCTAGGGCCTTAACTTCATTCATCTGAGCAAAAAGTCTGTGAGCCAGGATTGGCCTAAGTTGTCATTTTACAATCTATATTTTCATTACTAGCATGTGAACTAATATGTATAAATTACCATGTGAATATTAATATGTGAACATCGCTAGTAGATGTCTCAGTCATTTGAGACTGGCAACTTCAGCGCATAGAATGATGATTTCATGAACCACCACTGCAAGGGCTGGTGACTGCTTTCTGGTTAGTTCCTTACAGAGAACAAAACGCATCAGTAGTCCCAAGTTCCCTATGGAGCAGGGAGGGAAAGATGAAAGAAATGATGTAAATTTTAATTATAATACTTACAGTTTCAAACTAGTGTAAATGTCGATGTTAACATATTCACTTTAAAATTAATGGAAGTTTCAAACTTTTCAAATCAGAGTAAACATAAATAAAAACATAGTCAATTTATATTGTGAACACTTTTCAATCAGTGGAAATGTAAATGTAAACATATTATATCTGTACTGTTAAACTTTTTTTAAAAATGTAAAGTAAATATAAAGCTATTCAATGTAAATGTAAACAAAGTTTTCTCATCAGGGATTAAAGTTAATTTTCATCGACGGTAAATTCTGAATAAATGGGATGGTAGAATAGGAGAAAGGGAACACATAAGTTTGTGTTGGGAAACGCAATACTCAGGAGAGCGTTTCGTTTCTATTCTTTTACCATAGTTGTTGGTGGTGGTACCAGTTATGGAGCAGGGAGGGAAAGATGAAAGAAATGATGTACATTTTAATTATAATACTTACAGTTTCAAACTATAAATGTCGATGTTAACATATTCACTTTAAAATTAATGGAATACTTTTCAAATCAGAGTAAACCAGTTAATAAACATAGTCGAATTTATAATTGTTGAACATTTTCAATCAGGGTACTATCTCTGGAACAAGAAGGGAACAATGGCCTAAGCTTTGAGACGAGGGACCAACTTTGTAGACTCTCACTGACACTCCTGGGAACGAGCTGCACCCTACATCTTTGACCAGCGACGAGCGTTATCAGTGATCAGTTCATCAAGAACCAACCCAGCGGGAGCAGAAACAACCACTGGCAGATAAGTGCAATATATAAGCTACCAAAGTGAACTTTTTTTCGTAGGACATACTATCAATCAATGATGAATCCTTTCTTTTAAACTATTCAATTATTTACAAACTGCTAAACTTAAGTGATTATTAAATTTTTTTATTTGTAATTTTTTTTCTTCAAATTTAACTTCGATTTAATCAATTTAAATGTACTGCATGTTTGTCTCAGTCAATTCACTATACACGCTCTAAACAGAGCTATACCAGAATAATAAGAATTCCACTGAGTAAATCCAAGTACATTGCCGAATCATTGCTTAATTCTTCACAAATGTTTTTGGCAGATTCTAGAATTAACGTGCTCAGCCAATGCAGCATTGTTTTCGCTTATCTGAATATCTTGTGGATACTCCATTGAGATAGGAGCGCCATTACCCTTCTTTTTTACAGATCTGCCAATATTAATCTTGTTCGAAGGTAGACACTTTTGAAGCCCATATTAGATACTCTTGAGTTTTGGCCACTGTTGGACCACGACTGCAAAGCAGGGGAGGCAATACCGTCATAGCTGGAGCACCAAACGAAAGATGGCTGTCGACCGAGCAAAGTGGAGACAGCTAATTGCTGCTCTACAAGACGCTACCAGGCGTGATGCTCACTGATTGATTTGTCAGTCAGCAGCCAAGGACCAAAGAATACATTCAGAATAGATTCCTTTTTTTCATATGTCAATGACCAGTTCCCGTTTGTCAAGATGTCTTCGCTCACTACAATGCACGTTATATAATAATCCTATTTCATTCAGCTCTGCAGCAAATATTCGCAAGTTCAGTTCGTGATTGCTAAAAAAATCACCTTGGATCATTTGTGGCTGTCCTTCCACATCTCAAAAAGAGATCCTTGAAGATCTGCCTGAACGTTGAACTCATTTTTAAATATAAGAAGATATTAACGGCTGAGTTTATTGTTTCGAACAAAACTGCGACTGACCACATACTGACGCACATATTGACAAGTGCTCCTACTGTGCTGAATTCGGGTACAAAGAAAGTCGTTACAAATAACATTACGGAGGGTATGTAGGATATGATTAAAAGACTAGCAATTAAAACGACCGTAGTCATTGTAGTTCTATCTCGTTTTGACAAAGATTGGTCCCTGCCCTGATGGACGTTTGCAGTTTTACGCCAATCATTCTTTTCTCGTAATTTTTGTATTAATATGAAAGTGAACAACACAACAGCTAACAATGATATAACTCCAAGAATGGCCAGAGTAATGTAGACCGCGCCTTCGACTGCCTCTTTGTTATCTGCATGAACCGAACCAAAGAGGGTTTTGTTCCTGTCTTGATAGAACTTCCAATCAAGTGATGATACGAAGAATAAGGGACTAACGTATAACCACGGCACCAGGTAGATAATTATTATTATTACTGTTGTTCTCTTGGCTGTAAGCATTTGTTTAATGTGTAATGGAAAAGCTATACACAGACATCTTTCGGCTGTGATATAGGCAGTTATGAGACAGGTAATCCTGGCGAAAACCTCCCGAGGAATTCCGCCAGTGATGTACTGAACATCTGAATAGACCATTGGAATACGCAATTCCTTAAAGTAAGGGATAGCGCAGGTTGCATACCACAGTTCACATATCATACTGCAGAGATCTGACACGGCCATAGCGAAGAAGCTAATGTTGATGCTTGTATTAAGACCTTGCTTATAAAAAATAATTAAGTTGACTACATTGGCAAAAATTCCGAACAAGCTGATTAAACCGCACAGGAAGACGTGATTTACAAGTGTGAATATTTGCAGTTGTCCATCGCTGATAATATCTGTGACTCGCGCTGCGCTTGTACCATTTTGGACGGCTGAAGAACTCACAGCGTTGTCTGAGGCTTTCATTTCGTTCGTTATGTTAAGATATACTTTTTACTGTGTAAAATTAGCTTTATTTTAAATATCGGTGACACATACAAGGTGGTATCGCCTTGTTTGTGGTATATTTTAACTATTCTCAGCTTAAAAAAAAAAGAAACTCACTCTAGATAACTCACGGTTGTTAAGTAACTCGTTGAGCAATAAACAAAAATGTGAGTTTGGTCCTGAAAAAATAAAATTGGCCAAACTAGTGTGTGATAACAATGGTCGTTATCGAATACATTATCATGACGTTCATTTATTTAATTACATGTGTTGTTACACACAAGAATGAAGATAAATTTTGTAGTTTACTGGTCTTGCTAATGTATAGATACTTGCTTTCAATAAACATTAGTTATAAAAGAGGAAATGAAGGTCGACAGAAGAAGAATATGAAACACTACTATTTTGCATAATCATTTTTACTCTAAATTAACCACATGACAGATGCGTTAATATAAACGCAAAACTCAAAATACAAATGTACACCGTATAATTTACAATAATTCTCAGTTCGATTTTGTATAGTCGTAATTACGGTGAAGTCTGACAGCATACATTTAAATCACGAATCAGCAGATTAACAAATGAAACTACCTTTTTCACAGTCCAATTTAGTTTAGCACATAAAATTTGTTATTTATTTCGTTGTTGAAGTATTGTCCGAAAAAAGTATTGTAGTTAATGTCAGTTAAAGCGTCAATGTGATAAAAGCAGACATTCAATCCAGTCTCCTGTTTCTGTGGGTTATTTACTTCATTCTCTCCTTGCTTGCTTAGAAAGATCGATAGGTAGATAGATAAATAGATATATAGATAGATAGGTAGATAGATAGATAGATAGATAGATAGATAGATAGATAGATAGATAGATAGATAGATAGATAGATAGATAGATAGATAGATAGATAGACAGACAGATAGATAGATAGATAGATAGATAGATAGATAGATAGATAGATAGATAGATAGATAGATAGATAGATAGATAGATAGATAGATAGATAGATAGATAGATAGATAGATAGATAGATAGATAGATAGATAGATAGATAGATAGATAGATAGATAGATAGATAGATAGATAGATAGATAGATAGATAGATAGATAGATAGATAGATAGATAGATAGATAGATAGATAGATAGATAGATAGATAGATAGATAGATAGATAGATAGACAGACAGATAGATAGATAGATAGATAGATAGATAGATAGATAGATAGATAGATAGATAGATAGATAGATAGATAGATAGACAGATAGATAGATAGATAGATAGATAGATAGATAGATAGATAGATAGATAGATAGATAGATAGATAGATAGATAGATAGATAGATAGATAGATAGATAGATAGATAGATAGATAGATAGATAGATATGAGACTTTATTGCCTTCCTTGCTTTGCAGTAGTGGTCCAACAGCGGACAAAACCCAAGAGCATCTAATATGGGCATCAAATGTGTCTACCTTCGCACAAGATTACTCTCGGCAGAGATGTGGATAGAAGGGTAATGACACTTCTATCACAAAGTGTGTCTTCAGAAGATATTCAGATAAGCGAAAACAATGCTGCATTAGCTGAGCACGTTAATATTAGAATCTGCCGACAACGTTTGTGAAGAATTAAGCACTGGTTAATTACTTAGCTCGTTAAGCCCCCTCCTCTGATTTACTTAGTGGAATTCTTATTAGTCTGGATTAGCACTGTTTAGAGTGTGTGTTATAAATTGACTGAGACAAACATGCAGTACATTTAAAAGGATTAAATCGAAGTTAAATTTATATAATTACAAATAAAAAAATTTAATAACCACATCACGTTTTAACAAGTTCAAAGAATTGAATAATATTTTATGACAAGGTATCATCACCGTTAAAAACCTATGGCAAGGCACAAGCAAAGAAACAAAGTTACAACTGATCAGAGCATGTATATTCCCAGTAGCAACATACGGCTGCGAGACTTGGACACTCAATAAAACAGTTGCAAAAAAGATTACATCATTCGAAATGAAATGCTACAGAAGGATGTTGAGAATACCCTGGACAGAAAAAAAGACCAACAGAGAAGTACTGCACTCACTAAACGTACAGGAACATTGGCTCCTAAATACCATCGCACTAAGGAAGCTGAAATTTTTCGGTCATATAAAAAGACATAGTAGTCTGGAAAAAACAGTGATGGAAGGCATGGTCCCTGGAAAAAGGGGAAGGGGTTGACCTAGACGACGGTGGACCCAGGACATCACAGAGAGTCTGAACTTGTCTTTGGCTGATGCAGGTCGACTTGCCCAGAATCGTGATGCGTTCAGAGCAGCTGTAATGGAGACAACGTTCTGGAAAGAATACGTCACATGATGATGATGATCATCACCGTTGTGATGTGAATTTAACTGAATAAAGGTCACTTTTGGCAGCGGATATTTTGCACTTAGCTGCCAATGGTAGTTCCTCCTCCCGCTGGCTTGGCTGTTGGTAAACTGTATTCGCTATTTACGCTCGTTTCTGGTCAATGTTAAAGGTGCCGCACGTTCCTAGAAATTCAAGGAGTAAGTGCAAAGTTGGTCCTTCGTCTTAAAGCGCAGGCTACTGTTCTTTTATTGTTCCAGAGATAGTACCCGTCAGCTGGTACCACCACCAATAACTATAATGTAAGAATAGAAGCGAAACGCTCTCCTAAGTATTGCGTTTTCCGACACATAGTTATGTGCCCCCCTATTTCTATTTCACCATCCCATTTAACTCAGAATTACTCTCGATGAGTATTAAACTTAAGCTTTCGAGAGAAATCTTTCTTTACATTTAAATTGAACAGTTATATATATATATATATATATATATATATATATATATATATATATATATATATATATATATATATATATATATATATATATATATATATATATATATATATATATATATATATATATATATATATATTGATTTTACATTTAAAAGAAAAGGTTAATAAAACAGAAAGAATTTGTTTACATTTACATTTCCACTGTTTGAAAAGTATCCACAATATACATTAAATATGTTTTCATTTATGTTTACACTGATTTGAAAAGTTCCATTAATTCTAAAGTGAATATGTTAACATCGACATTTACACTGGTTTGAAACTGTAAGTATTAAGATTAGAACGTACATCATTTCTTCCATCTTTCCCTACCTGCTCCATATGGAACCTGGGACTCTTTATGCGTTTAGTTCTCTTTAAGAAACTAGCAGTAAAGCAGTCACCAGCCTTTGGCAGTGGTGGTTTATGAAATCATCATTCTATATGCTGAGGTTCCCAGCCTCAAATGACTTGGACATTCCTAGCACTTTTCACTCATTAAAATTCACATGTTAAGGGGTACATATATGTTAGTTCACATGTTAGTAATGAAATATAGAATGTAAAATCACAACTTACGGCAATCTCGGCTCACAGACGATTTTGCTCAGATGAATAAGTTAAGGCACTGGGTTAGGCCTCATACACGTGCACTTGGGGTCGGTAATGTAGCACTAAAACTCCCGCTTTGACTTTGTGTGTTCAGTTTCCTCAGAGTCCGGTTCCTTATAAAAATGGATTTCCTGGGCTGTATTAAGTCTTTCAAGGTGTTCCAATAAAAGCCCGGTCAGATAAATGGAAAGGCTGAGTTTTCTTCTGGCAAGTCTGGTTGTTCTTGGCAAGCGATTCCTCAGAGTAAATTTTCACAGTGAAGGAACACCGAACAAACGCCAGGTTATACTCACGGTCCCATCCCGCTCTATTTGTTATGGAGCTCAAATGATCAGCCAATCTGATTTGAATATTTTGCATGACTCATCTAGTGCAAAATTTCAAACATTACTTTTCTGAAACTGGGCTGTAAACATCCGATTGCCCTGTGTACGAACTCACAAACATGACCTTAAACTCATACGATAACGTGTGTCAGATGTAACACTTATTACTTTCTTACAAAGTAATGTCGTGGACAGGAAATGATTATATCATACATGTCCGTTGCAAATGTGTCGCACAGACGGGAAATTTTGTTAACTGTTGCATGAGCAAACGAAAACCGACTACGGGCGAGTAAATTTATCACCCTGTTCAGCTTGAGCAAACAGAATCATGCGAAACTGAGCAAACCCACATTGGTTTTTACCTGCTGTAATCTCAGCAAATCTGTGCCGCATCAAGCAAAATGTGATTATTATCACCTACAACGAGTGTCAAATATCTGACCAAATCAAATAACTTCTACTTAGCAGAGAATGAAAGAAAGAAAGTGTGACAAAGAAAGCGGGAAATAACATCAGTACCGCAAATGTAACAGATTACTGCCGTAGTGAAACAAGATAGATAGATAGATAGATAGATAGATAGATAGATAGATAGATAGATAGATAGATAGATAGATAGATAGATAGATAGATAGATAGATAGATAGATAGATAGATAGATAGACAGACAGAAAGACTAATAGATAGATAGATAGATAGATAGATAGATAGATAGATAGATAGATAGATAGATAGATAGATAGATAGATAGATAGATAGATAGACAGACAGAAAGACTAATAGATAGATAGATAGATAGATAGATAGATAGATAGATAGATAGATAGATAGATAGATAGATAGATAGATAGATAGATAGATAGATAGATAGATAGATAGATAGATAGATAGATAGATAGATAGATAGATAGATAGATAGATAGATAGATAGATAGATAGATTGCACCCTCGATGTGCGCGAGACTTGTTCTTCCGTAACCTCACGTAAACTTTTTTTTTAAAAATAAAATTTTGCCTAGTTTGGGCGATACATGCTCCTTTCAACCTAGTCGGTTATATTAGAGCGCATGTCCTAAAATAAATGATTTCAGGTCTTGAAACAATATATTAAACGAAATCCGCGTAAATGAAACTTAAGCAGCTATAGAAAATGATGAGTTAGGTTCCAGGCCCGAGTGGAGGGCCACTTATGTACGTTTTTATGTACTATTGGTCATGTAAATAAGCATGGCAATGCAAGTAAAAAGTGATTAAAACAACGTCGTAATCTCCAAAAGAACGTTGCCGATCGTTCCGCACAGAATAATCACTTGGGTTTAATTCCCTTTAACAGTGTTTCGTGCTTTTGCAGTGTTCCGTGGAAATTTACCGTAATGTGCAAGTATCGATTGTAATTAGGAACAGTCACACTATTTGAAGTGAAAAACGCAGAGACAATTATAAAAAAAAAAAAATAAAGACGCAGCAATAGAGAATGCAGTCAGCGACCCATAGCTTGACTGCTTGCGTCAGGGTCAGCAAACCAGAGCTGACCAAGACCCTACTCCACCTCCACGTGGTGGTCTTGGAAACAGGCTGCATCATTGCAGTCTGGCTGAGAGAGTAGGGATCGAAGAGGGAAGGCAAACCCGGTCCCCAAAAATGCCGTGCTGAAGTCGGATGTGCCGGCCGAAAGGCGCAGATATCACAGCTCCGCTGTAAACAGACACAACGAAACCAACGTCCTTTTCAGGACGAACGAAGAAGAAGAAGAAACAAAATAATTTTATTTTTAACTTTTAAAATTAATACGTTTTTTATTAGTATTGCTCTTATTTGATACAGTAACATTGTTTAAAGTGTTATATGACTATCGTAGAACAGTCACCCACCCCTTATCACTGGCAGATTAAGTATCAGTATCTATCGCAGATAGCGTGCTGTACCTGATGGTCCTAGTTGATTGTCTGGGTTGTCTACCGAAAAGACTGAAAACTGAGAGACGGCTGACAAACACTGTGAAACTCATAAACTTTACTAGCGTGGGTTGTCGCGCCTTTTCTTCTTCTTATCCGCCAGTAATATGTTATATGGATCGACTGCATTGATGTAATTTCGTCTCATTATCTAATACTTGGAGTCAAGGTTTTGGATTGTTGTTGTTGTTGTTTAACTAGGGCTGCTGAGCTTCTCGTTCTTTAGCAGCCAATACCACGTTGAAGACTCCTTGGTATTATCTACTCTGTAGATCTAGTCTTTTCATGTGGCTTTTCTGCCATTCTGAAACGTGTTTAAAGAGTTGAAGTCATGAACTCCAGTTTGTCCAGCTTGGCTTGCATTTAAAGGATCGTAA
The DNA here is from genome assembly GCA_024509875.1 of Oreohelix idahoensis. Classification (NCBI taxonomy): domain Eukaryota; kingdom Metazoa; phylum Mollusca; class Gastropoda; order Stylommatophora; family Oreohelicidae; genus Oreohelix; species Oreohelix idahoensis. Next base: position 62,348 of record JAMPIV010013338.1, read on the forward strand.
CATCTGGTCCCCCGCTACGAGTAAGAAGTGTGTGATGAATTTACCATGATACAACGTTAAAATATCTCCAAATTTAACGATAAAATGTAGGGTTAAAAATAATGCGTAAGATACTAGGAGACATGCTCGCCCATGCCAGCCTTTCCCACCGCCATTTAAAACTAACGAGTTAGACGTGCAGACGAAACGTTTACCCTTTGTAGACGGGAGAGAACGGAGGACACCAAAAGGAAAAATATGACTGAACACGTGTTTGAAGATCGCAAGGCTAAAAGACGCAATTGGTAAGAAAAAAAAGAAAAAAATTCACGTCACTAGTTGACAGAGGGTAAGGAAATGGACAAAAAAACGACTTTAGCTCGTGTCAGAAACAGTCATTTCTTGGACTTTTACGATACTTGATTGTTATTTGAATTCAGCGGCAATACGCCGTGGAGAAGGTTCTCGAACATATTTCAAAAAAAAAACAACTAACCTTGAAAAAGTAACTTTTTCTTAATAATAATGTTAGGAATATAAAACCTAGCTAGTTTGATAGCCCGTCTTGAGCAGAGAAATAATATACTTTAAATTATACAGACGGATAGATAATAATGAAGATATTGACAAAAGACTGTGTTGTTCATATCAGACGAGCGACTGCACTGTTAAAAAATGTCACTAAATTTTCAAAATTTGCGGCCTTGAGACTCAAGTGCTAAAATCGAGCTGTAATTAAAGAGAGGGGAAATGGTGGAGAATTGTGGCTAAAAATAACTTCGAAGGCAGAAGTGTGTAGGGTACTGCATGGAGGGGTCCAAGAACCAAGCGTGTTTTTTGTATGAAAAACAAGTAGAGACAGACGGACCAACAGACAGTAATACATACTTGACTGAGAGCTGACTGAAATTTGACTTTTGGTTGTAGATTTGAAAGTTAGGGGGGGGGGGAGTCGGTGATTGGATGAATGAAATCATATTGGCAGGACAGAGATGCGCATTTTTGCCATTCGTTACAAAACTGTCCAGAGACACAGTGGTGTAGTACCTGTGGTGTTGTTTCCAGAAGATAATACATAATTTTTAGTGGGACGCCATCAGATACACACAGAAGCTAAGCTGAGTTTTGCTAGCATTTAACTGTGTTCTCAATTCTGAATTCTGGTAAGAATGAAAGCAATTCTTTTGTACATTTTAATATTTCGAGTGATTGATACTGCCATATCATATAAAATGATTACGACAAGTAAGTGCTCGCTCTAGATCCCCAGCCCAAGTTCAGGGTCTAGAGACAAACAAAATATATGGACGCCTACTAAAACTATGAAGGCGGATCTATTGTTGAGATCAGTGGAACATATCACCTATCCTATTGACTAGAAGGAAACTATTGAACATATCTCAGATGCAAGGTAGTCTTGGGGAACTAGTACTATATGAAAACAACTAGGTAAGATGTACTGTGTGGTCAGAGAGATCTGACCCAGTCTGTTTGGTGTTGTTGTGTGGTGTTGTTGTGTGGTGTTGTGTGCAGAAGTGGCTCAGTTGGTAGAGTTCTGACACATGCCACAAAACTTTTATTTCAGAATTGTGAGTTTCTGTTTGGCACCGAAGAGGTGCCGAATGCTGTTGTAATATACACAAGCGTGGACCAGTGCAGTCTAACATTGTGTCAGAGCAGCCGTATATTATCCCCCAGCACGGAGAGGAGGGGCCACCAGACTCTTGTACAAGATCGACGCAGTCGAGATAAGTGAGATCTGGCCTGCTGGAAGTTCACCAACTGATTTACCAACGAATTTATCAACTAATTTATCAACTAATTCACCATCAAATAAAGACATACCATTGTGGGAAAATAAACCATGTATTCATCCCATAAGTCAATGGACAATGTTTGGTAGTCATAGACTGGGCGTGATGATACCACCCCAACAGTACATTCAGTAATAGTCTCCTGGGACAATCTAATATAATTAATATTAACTAGACTTATAACATACCTTTGTAATCACATTCCATTTTATTATGTCATATAATTATGCATTCCATTTATAACTCCATAATATTTCATAGGTTCTGACCAACAAACGTTTGGATCAGAACAAATAAATTTACCAACAGATTTAATATTTAAAACTAAAACAGCCTGAGTTAGTTCAGTGTGTTATACATTATATTATTATTATTATTAGACTTATTAAATATCTGTGTGTGTGTGGGTAATCTACTACAACACATTACATTTCAGTACCCTAGACTTTTCACGTAGCTACATTCATTAGAAAAAAAGATATGTTTGAGGTCGTAAGTGGTAGTAAGAAGGGCCTTCTGTAATTCGCATCAACATTTATCTCAGGAGCCTTCACAACTGACCTCATTCATTACACTAGGTAACATCACCACCATACAATACCATCAAATCCACTACAATATTGGGGTCTTGTCCAGGGATAATTAGATAATCATAAATATTTGAATCTCCTGGTGGGAGAACTAAACTAGTGGGGACAAATTGTCAAAATTTAAAAGGGTCCCTTAAAATAAAAGTGAAAAATCAAAGTTGGTGAATCTTCACAGCCAGTTAGTTAATTAATTAATTAATTAGAATTACCTGTCATTAAGTAATTAGATTTACCCTGGTCAGTGTTATTTTGTGTGATGGCTGAGCTGGCAAAGTTCAGATCAGCTGCTGTGCTAACGGCGAAGGAAATGGGAATGGATGGGCAGGTTTTAATTCAGTATGTAACGGCTGAATGTGACAAGTATATTGAAAGGGAAGATAGGAGGTTAGCTGAAGAGAAGAGGTTACAAATTGAGGCTGATAGAGAACTTAAGAGGCTGCAGATTGAGGCAGAAGAAAAACGACAGCAAAGGGAAGCAGAAGAAAAAAGGTTGACTGCCGAAAGAGAGGCAGAAGATAGAAGGTTGCAAAGGGAGGCAGAAGATAAGAGAAGGGAAGCAGAAGAAAAAAGGTTGACTGCCGAAAGGGAGGCAGAAGATAGAAGGTTGCAAAGGGAGCATGAATTACGACTAAGGGAGCTGGAATTACAAGGCCATGCTCCTGAAAATGGTGCCAGCCCTTTTGCCTCAGATGCTGCAGCTAGTCAGGGAGTCTCAAACTCGGCTATGGGGTTTCATTTAGACCATTTTGTTGAGAAAGACGATGACATCGAGGGGTACCTCAGTCGTTTTGAGTTATTAGCTACTACATATGGGTTAGAGAGAGAGAGAGGTGGAGTTTAAAGTTATCACAGGGATTGAGAGGTACTTCTTATGAAGTTTTCGCAAAAATGAACAGAGAAGACCAAGACAATTATGACATGCTAAAGCAGGCTTTGTTATTAAGATACGAAAAAAATGGTGAATTTTACCGTAAGAAATTTAGAAATGCCAAACTGTTGTCTGGGGAGACATACCACCAATTCTCTGCCAGACTGGAAACCTATTTGGAGAAATGGACTGCTCTGGGGAAGACCCAAGATCTTAAAGAAATGATCATGATAGAGCAATTAAGAGAGTCCATGGCTCCAGACTTGAGAAAATTTCTCATGGAACAAGGTGCAGAGAGGTTGGGGGAGGTTTTAAATGTCGCTGAGAGGTATCAGGCAGCCCAGGCAGAGGTAAGTGGCACTAAAAAGAAGCACATAGAAAATTTTAAAGCTCCACAGCAATTTAATAAATTTGATAACCGAGAACAGGGTAATAAAGGCAGGACAAACTTTGATAGGCCAAGAAATGACTATCGTGACAGAAACTCACAGTTCAATGACCAAAAATATAATGAAAGAAAACCGTTAAACCAAGGAAAAAGATGGTGCAAATGGTGTAAGAAAGACAACCATAACACCGAATTTTGTAGAAGGAAACCTTCAAACATTGCTGCAATGAAGTCGGGGACTCAAAGATTAAAGGTTAATCCTAATGGACAGCAGGAACCTTATCACCCCCCCCCCCGCCCCCAGTATGTGAGGATGTTATTTGTAATGGGGTCACCATAAGGTGCCTTTATGATACAGGTTTGGATTATGATTCAGTTGTGAAGTCTAGCCTAGTGGACCCAAGTCAGTATACCACAGAAACAGTGGAAATACAAGGGGCGACTAAGGACATACCACTCATGACACTTCCCATCGCAAGGATAACGGTGAAAACTCGCTATGTGAAAGGAGAAATCAGAGCAGCAGTGATAGATGAACCAATCTACCCTCTGATATTGGGGTGTAGATACGTCTTCTTGGGGAATCCCGAGAGACCTGTGATCATGGCGACAGTGCAGACCAGGTCACAGAAAAAGGAAGAAGAAGGTGAACCTATAAATGCTCATCCAGAGGAGATGAGGAAGGCGCAGGCTGAGGATAGGACACTCAAGCCATGTTTTAAAAAATTGCCCAAATGCCACACACCTCCAAGCAAAGGAGAATACCTTATGAAGAACAAACTATTATATAGGAAGGCCGGAACTGGAACAAATGGTCACAACCAGCTGGTTCTTCCCACTTCATATAGGGATAAAGTAATGGAACTCGGGCATGCGATTCCCTTCAGTGGTCACATGGGGATCAGCGCCACAGGACAGCGTATATCTTGTCATTACTTCTGGCCAGGGATAACGGAGGATATAAAAAGATATGTCAAATCCTGTCCAGAATGTCAAAGGGTAGCTCCAAAGCACTGGACTGCTCCTGCAACTCTGGGGGAAATGCCCATAGTGGGAACACCTTTTGAGAGGGTTGCAGTGGATATTGTGGGACCTCTCACTCGGACCAAGAGGAGGAACAGTTACATCCTTACTCTGGTGGACACTTGTTCCATGTGGGGAGAGGCGGTAGCCCTGCCATCAATTGATTCAAAACATGTAGCAGAGGCACTACTTACAATATTCACAAGATTAGGATTCCCGCATCAAATCTTGACTGATAATGGCTCACAGTTCAAGGGGAAACTAACGGAAGAAGTTTTTAAGCTATTTCAAGCCAGACACTTTCATTGTAGTCCGTACCATCCACAAGGGAACGGCCAGGTAGAGAGGTTCAATGGGACTCTCATTTCTATCCTGAGGAAGCTGGCACACAAAAAACCGGATCTGTGGGATCAATTCCTGCCCGCCGCGTTGTTTGCGTATCGGGAGGTACCACATAGTTCAACCGGGATGGCTCCCGCAACTCTGCTATTTGGGAGGCCAATAAAAGGTCCATTGGAAGCCTTATTAAGGACCTGGACAGATGAGAAGGCAGAAGAGACTGTTACCTCATCTTATCAATATGTGAACGAACTGACCACTCGTCTGAAAGCTGGATGGAAACTGGCAAATGATAATTTGAGGCAAGCCAGGAAGAAACATGCAGCATATTTTAATAGGAAGGCAAAGGACCGAGAATTAGCTGTGGGAGAGAAGGTGCTTCTTCTACTACCCGGCAGCCAGAATAAATTACAAATTGGATGGCAAGGTCCATATACGGTTCTAGAGAAGGTGTCTAGAACAAACTATAAAATTGACAAAAAGGGGAAGGAGAAAGTTTATCATGTAAACCTGTTAAAGAAGTATCTGGACAGACCACTCCAGGAAAGCACCCCCTTACTGACCTTGGCTATCGCAACTCAAATGCAAAAGGAACCACTCACCTCACATGAATACCCATTACATCCTTGTGAAACAGCGGCACAAGTAAAAGTCAGTAAGCACCTGACTAAAAATCAGAGGGAGAGAGTTCAACAGGTTCTAGAGAAACATACAGATGTCTTAACAGATAAACCAGGACATACAAATTTGCTACAGTATGACATGAAACTGGTAGACTCAAACCCAATCTGTATGAGAGCCTATTCTATTCCGTTCGCGAAGGAGAAGGCATTGAAAGAAGAAATAGAATATTTGTTGAAGGAGGGGATTATTTCACACAGTGAATCATCTTTTAGCTCCAGTGTAGTTTTGTTGAGGAAACCGTCTGGGGAACACAGACTGTGCATAGATTACAGGAAACTGAATGCTGTCACAGAAGGACAAGTGGATCCATTACCAGACACAAAACAGTTATTTGCCAGATTAAACAAGGCAAAATACTTTTCAAAGGTGGATCTTAGTAAAGGCTATTACCAGATTCCAGTGAAGCCTGAAGTGAGACCTTATTTAGCGTTTAGCACCTCGGAAGGACATTATGAATTAAATATGCTACCATTCGGATTGAAAAATGCTCCGAGTGTATTTTCAAGGATGATGCGCAAATTGTTGGATCCCTTGAATAACCCATGTATCACGAATTTCATGGATGATATTCTCGTCGCCACAGAGACATTTGAAGAACACATTAACTCTCTGAAAATGTTATTTGATAGACTTAGGGAGGCGAACTTAACTGCTAGGCCAACAAAATGTTGTATTGGATGCAAAGAGTTGGAATTCTTGGGACACACTGTATATCAGGGTAACATGACCCCTGACCCCAAGAACTTGGAAAAACTGCAGAGAGCACCTAGACCACAAACAAAAAAGGACGTGCGATCATTCGTGTCGTTATGTGGATTTTACCAAAAATATATCAAAAATTTTAACTCTATTTGTGCTCCTCTGACTGATCTGACTCGCAAGGGACTTCCAGATAAAATTGTTTGGACTGCGCAATGTGAAGTAGCTTTTCAAGAGTTAAAGGATAAACTCACTAGCAAGCCTATTCTAAAATTTCCTGATTTGACACAGGACTTTGTGGTGAGAACAGATGCAAGTAATGTAGGCCTCGGGGCGGCTTTGTTGCAAAGGTCATCTTCACCCGATGGGGAACTGAACCCAGTCGCTCATGCAAGCCGCAAATTGAATAAAGCGGAGCAAGGATATTCCACAAGCGAAAAAGAATGTTTAGCGTTAATCTGGGCGATAAAAAAGTTTCAAATCTGTCTGTATGGTAGGACTTTTGTGGTCCAGACGGATCATCAGCCCCTGGTATTCTTATCTCAGGCTAAGCATGAAAACGCAAGATTGTTGAGGTGGTCTTTATTACTGCAACCTTATCAGTTTATTATCGAATACATCCCAGGGTCATTGAATGTCGGTGCAGATTTCCTCAGTCGGCACCCCTGTGATCAAGATTAGAGTAGTGGCAGGCGTGAGGAGTAATTTTATCTATGTGTATCACTGGTTTTGGAACTAGCCGTAGTGCATGTTCTCAGGTGGGGAGATATGTGATGAATTTACCATGATACAACGTTAAAATATCTCCAAATTTAACGATAAAATGTAGGGTTAAAAATAATGCGTAAGATACTAGGAGACATGCTCGCCCATGCCAGCCTTTCCCACCGCCATTTAAAACTAACGAGTTAGACGTGCAGACGAAACGTTTACCCTTTGTAGACGGGAGAGAACGGAGGACACCAAAAGGAAAAATATGACTGAACACGTGTTTGAAGATCGCAAGGCTAAAAGACGCAATTGGTAAGAAAAAAGAAAAAAAATTCACGTCACTAGTTGACAGAGGGTAAGGAAATGGACAAAAAAAAAACGACTTTAGCTCGTGTCAGAAACAGTCATTTCTTGGACTTTTACGATACTTGATTGTTATTTGAATTCAGCGGCAATACGCCGTGGAGAAGGTTCTCGAACATATTTCAAAAAAAAAAACAACTAACCTTGAAAAAGTAACTTTTTCTTAATAATAATGTTAGGAATATAAAACCTAGCTAGTTTGATAGCCCGTCTTGAGCAGAGAAATAATATACTTTAAATTATACAGACGGATAGATAATAATGAAGATATTGACAAAAGACTGTGTTGTTCATATCAGACGAGCGACTGCACTGTTAAAAAATGTCACTAAATTTTCAAAATTTGCGGCCTTGAGACTCAAGTGCTAAAATCGAGCTGTAATTAAAGAGAGGGGAAATGGTGGAGAATTGTGGCTAAAAATAACTTCGAAGGCAGAAGTGTGTAGGGTACTGCATGGAGGGGTCCAAGAACCAAGCGTGTTTTTTGTATGAAAAAACAAGTAGAGACAGACGGACCAACAGACAGTAATACATACTTGACTGAGAGCTGACTGAAATTTGACTTTTGGTTGTAGATTTGAAAGTTAGGGGGGGGGGGGGGGTCGGTGATTGGATGAATGAAATCATATTGGCAGGACAGAGATGCGCATTTTTGCCATTCGTTACAAAACTGTCCAGAGACACAGTGGTGTAGTACCTGTGGTGTTGTTTCCAGAAGATAATACATAATTTTTAGTGGGACGCCATCAGATACACAGAAGCTAAGCTGAGTTTTGCTAGCATTTAACTGTGTTCTCAATTCTGAATTCTGGTAAGAATGAAAGCAATTCTTTTGTACATTTTAATATTTCGAGTGATTGATACTGCCATATCATATAAAATGATTACGACAAGTAAGTGCTCGCTCTAGATCCCCAGCCCAAGTTCAGGGTCTAGAGACAAACAAAATATATGGACGCCTACTAAAACTATGAAGGCGGATCTATTGTTGAGATCAGTGGAACATATCACCTATCTTATTGACTAGAAGGAAACTATTGAACATATCTCAGATGCAAGGTAGTCTTGGGGAACTAGTACTATATGAAAACAACCAGGTAAGATGTACTGTGTGGTCAGAGAGATCTGGCCCAGTCTGTGTGGTGTTGTTGTGTAGTGTTGTGTGCAGAAGTGGCTCAGTTGGTAGAGTTCTGACACATGCCACAAAACTTTTATTTCAGAATTGTGAGTTTCTGTTTGGCACCGAAGAGGTGCCGAATGCTGTTGTAATATACACAAGCGTGGACCAGTGCAGTCTAACATTGTGTCAGAGCAGCCGTATATTATCCCCCAGCACGGAGAGGAGGGGCCACCAGACTCTTGTACAAGATCGACGCAGTCGAGATAAGTGAGATCTGGCCTGCTGGAAGTTCACCAACTGATTTACCAACGAATTTATCAACTAATTTATCAACTAATTCACCATCAAATAAAGACATACCATTGTGGGAAAATAAACCATGTATTCATCCCATAAGTCAATGGACAATGTTTGGTAGTCATAGACTGGGCGTGATGATACCACCCCAACAGTACATTCAGTAATAGTCTCCTGGGACAATCTAATATAATTAATATTAACTAGACTTATAACATACCTTTGTAATCACATTCCATTTTATTATGTCATATAATTATGCATTCCATTTATAACTCCATAATATTTCATAGGTTCTGACCAACAAACGTTTGGATCAGAACAAATAAATTTACCAAAAGATTTAATATTTAAAACTAAAACAGCCTGAGTTAGTTCAGTGTGTTATACATTATATTTTTATTATTATTATTAGACTTATTAAATATCTGTGTGTGTGTGGGTAATCTACTACAACACATTACATTTCAGTACCCTAGACTTTTCACGTAGCTACATTCATTAGAAAAAAAGATATGTTTGAGGTCGTAAGTGGTAGTAAGAAGGGCCTTCTGTAATTCGCATCAACATTTATCTCAGGAGCCTTCACAACTGACCTCATTCATTACACTAGGTAACATCACCACCATACAATACCATCAAATCCACTACAAAGTGCATGGCATACTATGCATTCCCCGCCATCCAAGGTGGCTCACCAACTATGCAGAGCTAAAATACTGTACTCTGGCTCTGGGCTTTCCCAAGGAATTGTCACGTGCTGCACATAGCCACTTCTCAGCTTCCCCTGCCTGTCAACTGTGACAACTTGCCCAATCTTCTCTTCATTTTTTTATTATTTACGGACATCGTTTTTTTTCTCATCCTCAATGCATGATCGCAAAGTCCCGGGAAGTGTCACTTGCGGAAATTCTCCTAGTATTCAGTATTCTCTCGCTATTTTTAGATACGACGTCATTGTTGACCAATGACCTCGGTAGCTAGGAACCTGTTTTAATTTAAGACTGCTTAAGCTGATAAAACCAGTTTATGCCACTTTAGGAAGACCCCACGTGACTTTTAACGCTATTGATTGGAGCGTTTATTTGACGCTAATGTCACATGATGCACGCTATGGATCACGTGTCCAAGCGGAAATGTCCCGCTAAAAGTGCGCCAAACACGGGCAATCTTCACTTGCCCGGAACCCTTGAGACAGCTAGGTCTAACCCAATTATCGGCGAATTCTCGCATTAAAAGCACTGAAGCCACGTGTCTAATTGCGGGTTAGCGTCCATCTTTGAGTAGGTAAGTGAAATCTCGCTAGAATATAATGTGATGAAATGTGTAGTACATTGCAAAATCGACGCAAGATTGGTATGTTTACTTTATTCATATTTTTGTTTTACGATCACATCCAGCCACATGTGATCGGGTATATTTTATGATCCCACGGGATATGTACATGTTCATAATAATGTATAACGGGAATATATATATATATAGCTATTAATTTCCATATTATTTGATTATTTTCGACCCGACGTTTAGACTAACGGAAATTAATATTAACGATAATGTTGACAGACCGTGACATATATTCATTATAAATTATATGACGAGGCGACCAGACATGAAGTGTGTGATAATGTTGTCAGACAATTCTAAAAACACGGATGTCCAATTATTTGTTAAATTCATCATAATGACATGACGATTAGGCTAGAGGCACAGAACTAGAATACTGTTGCCGACATTTCTATGATAAATTTGGTGGGTTTAACTGACATTTATAATAATTCATCGGGTTAAGTTGACGATAACTCAGTCTAAAGAATTATAATACTGCCACTGGGGCAGAGAAATATAATAAAGGACAGACAGGAGAAACTTGAATTCAAGATTAGACTCTAGACATATGATGTTAGAGACTAAAATCTGAGGTGACGGGCAGAGGGACGGCTTAGGGAAAGACTGCTTTCTAAAGCTAGAAAATTAATGAAGCCGTCGTATTTGTCTTCAGTCTATGGTGGAGCCTTGCACGACAGTCCAATCTCAGCGCAGAATACGGAGTCGAGCACAGAGAAGGCAAATCCGAACCATTCAAGACCTACCGGGGCAACGTCAGGAGACCGGAGAACTAACCACACTTCACTATCAGCCGGGGGCTGAAAAGCTAAGTCCACGACAAAGGAAACTCACCTAATCAATGCCACAAAGTTTAGTCATCCATGATGAAAAACACGTGAATTGTGAGACACATAATACATACAGCAGACACTAATTCCATCGACAATACTATCATTCACCATCTATTCACTTTATTGCAATAAACCAATTGGGTGTATATACTGTACCCCACGCTTTGTTCCTTCCATTAGATGTTGAATATTGTCTATGTTTATCTTCCTTTATAAGGGAGGGGGGGGCTCGTAAAATATAATATAATTTAAAGAATAATAATAATAGATAACTGAGAAGGGGACGACGGTAGCGAGAGACCAAATATCTCCTTACAATCTTTTCCAGACCTGTCGAGTTAGGAGAATTTACCCTCTTCGTCACCCTTTGGAAGTGGGAAAACCCAGCAGGGATTCCTTGAGCCAAATCTTCCACATCAGATCTATTATTTCCTCTAAATAATTCTCTTATCCTTTAAACGCTACGTGACACTGGTGTCTCGGTCCGGGATTTGAACTTATGTATTTTATCATACCTCTGGGATAGTATCATCCATTCAGTCATTACAGTATACCATTTTAACACATGTATTTTCACACAGTGAGCTCTAGAAAGACAGAAAACATTTTTTCTAGAAATTCAGGCATTGATTGGTGAATCCCTTTATATATGTTGTGTTTAATTAAGTTAGTTCTTGATTTTGTATTTCATTGAATTACAGACCTTAAGTCTCCATAACTGTAGTAATTTCATTCTACAGCAGTCGGATAAATAATTAGTATTTACTTGTTGCTAGAAATACTATTGGAAGGTAGCACTAGCTTACTCAGTGTGGACTTTAACTGCAAAAGATGGCTGAAATAGTTAAGCTTAAGGCAGCACTAGGGGAGGCCGGTCGAGATCTAGGTTATAGTGGGGTGGACCTTGCAAATTATGTCAGTGTCGAGACTGATAAGTATTACGCTCGAGAAACAGCGAAAGCTGAAAGAGAAGAGCGAATAAAGTTAGCAGAAATAGATGAGAGGATAAAAGCTGTAGACGCTAGAGAAAGAAGCGAGAGAGATGAACGCGAGCATGCATTGAAGATGAAGCAGTTAGAGATGCAGGGACAAGCTCAAAGAGTTGAACCAGTAGCCGGTGCGACCGCATCTACCTCCTCAGGCAACCTATCGCCACGGTCAGATGATATGCCTTCCTTGCACGCAGGGGGCACCGGACCTTTGCCATCCTCACTCATGTCAACTTTGGGACCTTTGACGTTTCCATTTGAAGCTTTCTCGGAACAAGCCGACTCGATCGATAGGTATCTCGACAAATTTGAGAAGTTTGCCACCACGTTTGGTTTGGAGAAGAGCAAATGGAACCTGAAACTGTCGCAAGGGCTTAGAGGAACTGCTTATGACGTGTATAGCAAGCTTCCTCCAGGTTTACAGGATGACTACGACTCTTTGAAAAAGGCACTATTGGTTCGTTATGAGCTACATGCTGACGCCTATAGGAAGAGGTTCCGTAACTCTAGGAGGGAAGTCGGAGAGAACTTTGCTCAGTTTGCTGCGAGACTGGATTCCTACGTGGAGAAGTGGGGTGCCCTAGGGAATTTTACTCATGATTGGGAAGGCCTGAAGGAAATGGTCATGATCGAACAACTGAAGGACACCATGACTTCCGACATGAGAAGATTCCTGACAGAGAATGGGGCCAGCACTTTAGAATCCATAGTCCAGTTAGCGGAACGATATCAGGCAGCACTATCAGAGAATCCACCCCCCAGACGGAAACAACCAGATTACGTACCTAGACAGACAGCTCAGTCACACATGGACCCCCAAGTGAAACCACCGTATACTAACTGCAAAAAGCATGACAAGCCAGACTACAAGACTACTCAGAGATCTAATTTCCAGCAGCAGAGGCAAGGGGAAAAATGGTGTAAGCACTGTAGAACCATCACCCACAATACGCAGGAGTGCAACCGGAAAAACCCACCTCATCATGCTGCCTGCTTACGTAAAAGTGCCGCAAGGGGAAATGGACCGGAAGAACCTCTGGACAAACCCCGACATCCCCCGGTCGTTGAGACAGTCCTCGTAAATGACCAAGAGGTGACCTGCCTTTATGATACAGGCCTTGCATTCGACGCAGTTGTCTGTGCATCCCTAGTCAAGCCTGACCAGATGACAGAAGACACTATAGAAATACAAGGACCTACTAAAAGTGCAGCACCTATGCGTTTGGCCATAGCCAAGATTAAGGTCAAATCAAAATATGTGACTGGGGAAATCCGTGCAGCGATCTTGGACGACCCTATTTATCCCTTGATCTTAGGGTGTAGGTATGTGTTCTTGGGAGAACCCATTCACCCTCTGGTTGTGGCGGCTGTCACCACTAGAGGACAGGCCAAACGGAATACGGAGTTGGAATCCCCACCCAACATCCTTCCTGAGGAATTAAAAAAGGCACAAACGGAGGATCAATCTCTAGCACCCTGCTACAAAAAACTACCGAGAGCGCACACTCCTCTCCAAAAGGGAGACTTCTACAAGAAAAATGGGCTGTTGCATCGGAAAGCAGGAAATGGAGGACAGGAACATGGGCAACTTGTGGTTCCATCAGCATACCGAGCCCAGGTCCTAGAAATGGGCCATGCCCTTCCGTTTAGTGGCCACATGGGCATAAGTGCCACGATTCAGCGTATTTCATGTCATTATTATTGGCCAGGTATCAACGCCGATATCCAGAGATATGTGAAATCATGCCCGCAGTGCCAGAGGACAGCGCCGAAACACTGGACGGCCCCAGCCACTCTGGGAGAAATGCCAATCTTGGGCACACCCTTCGAACGAGTAGCGGTGGATATTGTGGGTCCACTTACTCGTAGCAAAAAGAGAAACAGTTATATACTCACGTTAGTGGATTGTTGCTCCATGTGGGCAGAGGCAATTGCTATGCCCGCCTGTGATTCTAAGCATGTTGCTGAGGCTCTGCTCACCATATTTACTCGGCTAGGGTTTCCGTCACAGATCCTGACAGATAATGGTTCCCAATTCCGAGGAAAACTCACCGAGGAAGTGTTTAGGATATTTCAGGCCCGACATATCCACACCTCTCCCTACCACCCCAGGCAAATGGCCAGGTGGAGCGGTTTAACGGGACCCTTATTTCCATCCTTCGGAAACTTGCGCAGGAAAAACCAGAGAGCTGGGATCAATACTTACCCGCAGCACTATTTGCTTACCGCGAAGTACCCCACAATTCTACTGGGATGCCTCCTGCCACATTGCTGTTTGGTAGACCTATAAAAGGACCTTTAGAGGCACTGTTACGTACTTGGACAGATGATAAAGCTGATGAGACGGTCACCTCTGCATCCCAATACGTGAAGGAGTTGACCCAACGCCTTAAAACAGGATGGGAACTGGCAAAGGAAAATGTACGCCGTGCCCGTCGTAAACATGCGCGTTACTACAACCGCACTGCGAAGGATAGGGAGCTAGAAGTAGGAGAACAGGTATTATTACTCCTGCCCAGTAGCAATAATAAATTGCAAATCGGGTGGAGAGGTCCATATAAAATTGTTGAGAAAATGTCGCGCACCAATTACAAGATTGCCATAAAGGGGAAGCAGAAAATTTACCACATAAACCTGCTGAAGCGATATTATGAAAGACCAGGTGCAGAACCAGCACATTTCCTGACACTGGCTATTGCGACGGAAACTGAGGCAGAACCCCTGACCTCCTGTGAATACCCTCTTCGTCAGTGCGAAACTCATCAAGATGTTCAGATTAGTTCAACTTTAACGGAGGATCAGCAGGCACGGGTTCAACAGTTGTTGAGAAAACACACTAGTACACTCACGGATAAACCTGGCATGACCAACCTGATAGAATTTGATATGAAGCTAACAGACCTCGCCCCGGTACGAGTTAAGAACTATCCTGTTCCTTATGCTAAAGCAAAGGCATTGAGTGAGGAAATCGAGTACCTGCTTAAGGAAAATATTATCTCAAAATCAGAGTCGCCTTATAGTGCGAGTGTAGTGTTGCTTAGAAAATCCACAGGAGAACATCGCCTCTGCATAGACTACCGAAGGCTCAACGCTGTAACGGAATTTCAAGCGGAGCCCTTACCGGATCAGAATCAGCTTTTCACCAAGCTGAGTAGAGCACGATACTTTTCGAAGATAGACCTTAGCAAAGGGTACTACCAGATCCCGGTAAAAGAGGAAATTCGACATATGTTAGCATTTAGTACTTCTGAAGGCCATTACGAGTTTAATGTATTGCCATTTGGGCTAAGCAACGCCCCAAGCGTCTTTACTCGTATGATGAGGAAGCTACTGGAACCCCTGAACCACCCTGGGATAAGTAATTTCATGGACGACATACTTATTGCCACGAACACCTTTGAGGAGCACCTGGACGCAGTTTCCCTACTCTTCGAAAGACTTAGAGAAACAGGACTCACCGCTCGCCCTACAAAATGTCAAATTGCCTGCGAGCAACTAGAATTCCTGGGACACACTATCTCGCATGGATGCATGTTCCCAGATGCGCGTAATATTGAGAAGTTACAGCGGGCCCCACGACCCCAGACTAAAAAGGATGTAAGGTCATTTGTGTCTCTATGTGGCTTCTACCAGAGATATATTAAAGATTTTAATACCCTGAGTGCGCCATTGACCGCATTAACCAAGAATGGGAACCCGGACAAAGTAACCTGGACAGCGGAGTGCGAAAATGCCTACACGCTGCTGAAGGAGAAACTCACAGCTAGGCCAATTCTGCGACTGCCTGACTTAACTCTGAACTTTACGCTGCGAACAGATGCTAGCAATATAGGGATAGGAGCCACTCTCCTGCAGCCTAGTGATAGACCTTCTGCAACTCTATTCCCCATCGCATATGCTAGTAGGAAATTGAACCCTGCTGAACAGAACTACTCTACCATCGAACGAGAATGTCTGTCGCTAATATGGGCTGTGCAGAAGTTTCAACCATATTTATACGGGAAAAAGTTCACGGTGCAGTGTGATCACCAACCGTTGATATTTCTTGCAGCGTCGAAGAACCTTAATGCCCGGCTTATGAGATGGTCACTACTGTTGCAGCCATATTCATTTCACATAGAATACATACCTGGGAAGAACAACGTAGGGGCAGATTTTTTGAGCAGACATCCGGACGCAACCGAGGAGATATGAGAAACTGGAAAAGAAGAGGAAGACAGGACAAGAGGAGTTGGACGGAACGTCAAACTTGAGGAGGGGCTTGTGTGACAACTTGCCCAATCTTCTCTTCATTTTTTTTATTATTTACGGACATCGTTTTTTTTTCTCATCCTCAATGCATGATCGCAAAGTCCCGGGAAGTGTCACTTGCGGAAATTCTCCTAGTATTCAGTATTTTCTCCTCGCTATTTTTAGATACGACGTCATTGTTGACCAATGACCTCGGTAGCTAGGAACCTGTTTTAATTTAAGACTGCTTAAGCTGATAAAACCAGTTTATGCCACTTTAGGAAGACCCCACGTGACTTTTAACGCTATTGATTGGAGCGTTTATTTGACGCTAATGTCACATGATGCACGCTATGGATCACGTGTCCAAGCGGAAATGTCCCGCTAAAAGTGCGCCAAACACGGGCAATCTTCACTTGCCCGGAACCCTTGAGACAGCTAGGTCTAACCCAATTATCGGCGAATTCTCGCATTAAAAGCACTGAAGCCACGTGTCTAATTGCGGGTTAGCGTCCATCTTTGAGTAGGTAAGTGAAATCTCGCTAGAATATAATGTGATGAAATGTGTAGTACATTGCAAAATCGACGCAAGATTGGTATGTTTACTTTATTCATATTTTTGTTTTACGATCACATCCAGCCACATGTGATCGGGTATATTTTATGATCCCACGGGATATGTACATGTTCATAATAATGTATAACGGGAATATATATATATATATAGCTATTAATTTCCATATTATTTGATTATTTTCGACCCGACGTTTAGACTAACGGAAATTAATATTAACGATAATGTTGACAGACCGTGACATATATTCATTATAAATTATATGACGAGGCGACCAGACATGAAGTGTGTGATAATGTTGTCAGACAATTCTAAAAAACACGGATGTCCAATTATTTGTTAAATTCATCATAATGACATGACGATTAGGCTAGAGGCACAGAACTAGAATACTGTTGCCGACATTTCTATGATAAATTTGGTGGGTTTAACTGACATTTATAATAATTCATCGGGTTAAGTTGACGATAACTCAGTCTAAAGAATTATAATACTGCCACTGGGGCAGAGTAATATAATAAAGGACAGACAGGAGAAACTTGAATTCAAGATTAGACTCTAGACATATGATGTTAGAGACTAAAATCTGAGGTGACGGGCAGAGGGACGGCTTAGGGAAAGACTGCTTTCTAAAGCTAGAAAATTAATGAAGCCGTCGTATTTGTCTTCAGTCTATGGTGGAGCCTTGCACGACAGTCCAATCTCAGCGCAGAATACGGAGTCGAGCACAGAGAAGGCAAATCCGAACCATTCAAGACCTACCGGGGCAACGTCAGGAGACCGGAGAACTAACCACACTTCACTATCAGCCGGGGGCTGAAAAGCTAAGTCCACGACAAAGGAAACTCACCTAATCAATGCCACAAAGTTTAGTCATCCATGATGAAAAACACGTGAATTGTGAGACACATAATACATACAGCAGACACTAATTCCATCGACAATACTATCATTCACCATCTATTCACTTTATTGCAATAAACCAATTGGGTGTATATACTGTACCCCACGCTTTGTTCCTTCCATTAGATGTTGAATATTGTCTATGTTTATCTTCCTTTATAAGGGAGGGGGGGCTCGTAAAATATAATATAATTTAAAGAATAATAATAATAGATAACTGAGAAGGGGACGACGGTAGCGAGAGACCAAATATCTCCTTACAATCTTTTCCAGACCTGTCGAGTTAGGAGAATTTACCCTCTTCGTCACCCTTTGGAAGTGGGAAAACCCAGCAGGGATTCCTTGAGCCAAATCTTCCACATCAGATCTATTATTTCCTCTAAATAATGCTGGAAGTGTGGGAATGATTTCAAGAAGTCAATGGAAGGATGTATTTAGCCTCAAAGACAGAGGATTCACTTTATTGTAGCATTGTGATGTAGCTGGTGGTATATTGAAGATAGCTATCCTTTTAAGTCAAACGCTACGTGCTCAAGTGACTTCTCCAAGCTTAGTGTGCAATGCTGGGTTCTCAACATGTTTCATCACAGGGGGAATGCCTGGAAGTGTGTGAATGATTTCAAGAGTCAATGAGGATGTATTTAGCCTCAAAGACAGAGGTTCACTTCCACGTACGTATATTGTAGCATTGTGAATAGCTGGTGGTCATATAAGGACGAAGATCTGCTTACTCGTAGCAAGCAAGAGGACATGCACACCATCATAGCTGGCAGACGCTGGAGCTGGGTTGGTCATGTCCTCAGAAGAGACCCCGATGCCATCACAAGAACAGCTATGCTTTGGACCCCTGAAGGAAACGAAAGAGAGGCCGACCAAAAACAACCTGGCGGAGGACTGTGGAGGCTGAGATGCAAAGAATGAACCAGAGTTGGGGCACTGTACGAAGGATGGCCACCGACCGAGAAAAGTGGAATCAATTTGTTGTTGCCCTACAAGACGCCACTAGGCGTGATGGCCACTGACTGCTTTGACGGTCGGCGGCTAAGGATCAAAGAAGAAGATATAAGGACGACTCCAGATATTCCTCCATGCATAAGGTTTTGGATATAAGCGATGCTATCTTAATAAATTTTCTGCAGGTTAGAAATTGTCAGAAAGTCCACTTTAGGCCTAGACTGCTGCACCGACGCCTTGATGACCTCCTTTTTGCGCGTTAATTCTTAAAAACTGCAACAGAAGTTATGATGGCAGAAGCAAGCGCCGACAGATAAAATTGTTTCTTCAAAGACGCCCTGTCAGCAGTTGTAACACTGAGGAGCTAGAATAATGCAGACCTGGATGACCTAAGAATAGTGCTCCACTATGTCAACGATTCAAAAGAGTTGTCATACAACGGATCCCATCTCATTGTAGTATCCCCCGCAACAAAGAGGCTGACAAATTGGCAATAAAAGATGGAAAGCTACCTCAACCTGATACAAGCATAACATTCAAAAAGGCAAAGAGTTTTATCAGAATTAGATACAGAAACAAATGGGATTCAGAGCATGCAGGACACACAAAATGATGCAAAATTACCAGCTCACCAGAAGAGAACAAGTGATAATCTTCAGACTCCGCACGGGCGACAACAGATTTGGATATCCTCTATTCAACAAGCTAAAGACAGGAACAACCGTCGAGTGTAAAGTGGCACTTTAAATGACTGCTGACCTTCTGCTTCAAAGATGCACAACAAATGTGGAACATAAAAATCACATATGGCCATCACTATTACCGTTCATGGAAAAACCTTATCTTCTTCTTCCTCGTTCGCCTTCAGACTTCCACATTTATGACTCTAATAAAGGCAGTAGTCAACTCAAGGTTCCCAAGATCTCCAAACAGTTTTTCGTTGACAGAAGTGGGTTGTTGCCATATGCTACTCTGTTCATTTATGTAGGTTGGGCAGTACTGCAGCAGGTGTTCGACTGTCATCGGGCTGGTACCGCAGGTGCAGAGATCTGTTGCACAAATTTTGTATTTGTGGTATAGATGGTTTCTCAATCTGTTGTGTCCAGTGCGTAGCCGAATAATGATGACCTGTTCTTTCCTGGATAGTTGATGATATGCATCATTTCTCAAATGGCCCGGGTGCTCTCTTTCCCATTTGGACTAGAATGTAGCCTTTATAGCAGTTTTTGCCGTTGCGTAAGTTGTCTCTATATCATTTTGTTGTAAGGCACCTCCTTCCTTAGCAAGTTTGTCTGCCTCCTCATTTCCTGGTATGTTGCAATGGGCTGGTATCCACTGGATGATGCACTTGTTGAAGCATTTGGCCAGTCTTTCAAGGGAGATTATCAGATCTTTCAATCCTTTAGCTTGTTGGCTCTTCAGCGCTGATATTACTGAGAGGCATCTGTAAAGATTACTATCTGTTTTTCTGCCTGTGCTTTGCATTCAATAAGAGTTTCCGCTGCCTGTTTCAGGGCTTCTGCTTCAGCACTGAAGTTATTGCAGTGCTTCCCAGTGGCAATTGCCATAGAGTGGATTCTATTCTTTAATTTTATGAGGATGCCGGCACCCCAATTTTCAACTGCATTTTTTGCTGAACCATCAGTATATGCATGTGTCCAAAGTTTTGCTGGGAATTTTTGGTCAATATACTTGGTTGCTATACACTTTCTTTGTGTTTCTGCCTGTGTTCCTTTACTTTCAATGCCTGGAATATCAGATTTTAACTCAGGAAAGCATCTTATTTTCCACAGTGGGATAGTTGTGCTTGTTGGTATTTTCTTTGCAACTGAGCTTGCTAGCATGGCATTTTTGCTAATATTTTCTTTTGCTTGGGCCACAAAGTTATTTCGCTTGAGCCTGCCTCTTCCTAACCTATTCATTCTTTGGAAAAACCTTATGGAGATGCACATAGCCTCACGCTGATCACTGCGTTCTTTGAAAATATTCAAGTAGACGTCTGAGAGTGTACGAGGAGGAAGAAGCAGAAGGATTCGTTAATTCCAAATGTACGTGTACATTCCTTCACCTGATTCAGTTCTGGAAATAATATCTAATTTCTCAGCTTAACATTTTGATATTTTCTTCTTTTGGGTACAGACGCCATTACATCTATTAGTCATGGCTGCAAAACATAAATAATACAATGTATAAAAATATGAAAAACAAAACCGCGATATAATATCTTTAAACTTTAAAAATGCGCACCACAAGATTTTAGCCCACATTTAACACAGCAACATAACCAACGGACCTTGTGTCAAAGTTGAACGGTACGTGCCTCGCCTAAACGAGGCAAAATTATATTGAAAAAAGAAATATATTACACATCTAGATTTTCTATTTCACCAATAGAGACAGCTTCGGAGAAGAGACAACATTATCTTTGACTTGTCATGCAACTACCGCTGAACGCGAATATCGCGAAAAATGAACCTCATTCCGTCTCTCAAATCAATAGTTTTCTATCTGACTATATTTCATATATTGAAAATAAAACTGCACGTATCTGTAATGGAATGATTATTATGATTTGAAATGTATTTTAAATGGCGCTGTTGCGTAAACACTAAGTCAATAAGAAAACTTTAGTTTCAAATTATTGAGAAAAATGTACAGTAACTTCCTTAGTAGTTTTGCTGCAGTGTAATTTAGAAGACAATACAAATCATCGTATTTAATCCATTGCCTTACCGTGCAATATTATTTTTTAAATACCTTTGAATAAATACACATTCAGTTTACCTACCGCAATATCCAACTCGCGTATAACTGAATTTAATTTGTGTACCAAAATATAGGAGGCATAAAAATTAAGTCCAGCATATTCGGATTCACTCGAATGGAACTCTATCCGGTGTGAAGACGCTTCAAATAGCTGATGCTTCTACTGACTAAAGGAATGAATGGACACATTCTGGAGTCATCCTTGTGGGACCACAAGCTAAGCAGAATGCTATTGCATACATATGTGGCAGTGAACTTTTGTCTTTGAGGCTAATTATGCTCTCACTGACTCTTGATACTATCCAGACGCTTCCAGGGATTCCCCACGTGGTGAAACATGTTAAGTACTCTGCTTTGCACATTAAGCTTGGAGGAGTCATTTGAGTCCAAGACGTAACTCTAGCTTTTTTTCTTGGTTGCTGCATGCAGGAGGATCTCACTATGGACTCATGATAGACATGGGGAGCTGAGAAGTAATTCTTTGTAGAACGTGACAATTCCCTGGAAGAGACCCGAGAACCAGAGCATAGTATTTTAGATCTGCATATTTTGGAGAGCTCCTTTGGTTGGCGGGGAAGGAACAGTATGCCATGCGCTTCTTCGCCATAGCTTGGGATCAAATGTGATGATCCTTTAAATGCAAGCTGTGACGTGATTGTCTCCCATGCTCTGCAATAGTGGTCCAGAGATAGCCAAACTTAGAGTATAAAAATAAGGGTCTTCAAAGGTATCAACCTTCGCTCAAGATTACTATGGATAGAGATTAAAAAAATGATGCTTCTATTTAAGGAAGCCTCACGGGATTTTGAAGAAAAGAAGCATGACAACTGAGATCATCTAAGCTGTCCTGAACTTATTATTCTCCCGTCCCTTCTGTGAGGAAATATTGACTCGTATTTAGCTCTTTATATTTTTGTATTTAAAACAATATGAGTGAAAAGGGTGCAGAAATACAATTCACTCAATAGTGATTAATCCATCTACAGATTGATAGTTACAGATAAACAGGTTTAATATTCACTGATGGGTTAAGAATGTAAAATAAACAAAGTTGTTTGTAAGAAAGAAGCGATGATATTTCTTATCATCGGATGATGTTAAATTTTGATGGGTAATAAGAAAAATTGTGAAATGTCCATTGGCTGCGCTGTTATGGTGCTTAGCTGCCGGTGTGGGGTCAGCTAGCGTCTGCTGATCTTCATCTTCAATATTCAAATCTGGTGGCTGTAGAACGTCCCATGCAGTAAGGTTTGGGTAACTACAAAGGATGCAAAGCGTCTTCAAGACCCGTCTAATAGTGGTGTCCAGCGTCGAGTGCTGACAACTTGTACCACAAATTAAGAGGGAAACAAAAACCCCTCTTCAGTATTGCGTCTACTGATATGAGAATCAGGCGACCTCCGCTTCCAACCACCACTTCATCTTTCTCAGAATTGTTACCCTCCCTGAGCGTTAATTTTGACCCAAGTGAGACGGATGAAAGGTATTTTGGACAGCGGAAGACGACAATTGATTATATATATATATATATATATATATATATATATATATATATATATATATATATATATATATATATATATATATATATATATATATGTACATCTACAAGCAAATTATACATGTGAAAATGCAAATATGAAATGATACAATTTACATATTACAGCTAACTTCTATATCGTGTGAACACAGACCTTTTGCAGACGAAACGTCCGAATATTGTCGGGCAACTGTTTAAGATGCCGTCTCTTTAGGTGGGTTAGGTGTCTAACTGGGTGCACGTGATGTAGGATCCTAGAACTTAATGCGGAAAGGGATGACTCTGGAGTTACTCCTTTAAAATATTATAATTCCCTTCCAGTCGTATGGCTTGTCCGATTTTGTGGTCCTAATATTCTGTATTCCTGGCTGTCTATGATTTTTCCTTGACGAAACTGGAAGTCAGTGAAGTAGTCATACAAAAGTATGTTATAATCGAAATTTTCGCCTTCTCACCCATGTTGCATTTCTAAGAAGAGATCCAATCAAGAGCAGTCTATCTTAGCATCTCAAATGTCAAACCAATTGCAAATAAGTGTCCAATTCGGTAGGAGTTTCCCTACTATTCTCAAGTAGAACATAACTACATGCCAACATAAGATATTGCCCTGTAAATGCCATTTTTAAACTACATGACCATATACGGTCTTGCTGTTTCCGTTGTTGCCTGTCATGTTTACGAACTCACTACTTCACAGATCTATCGCTGATAATCAATCTCCTCCAAGAGGTTATTTTCTCGTAGCTGATTCAATTTAGCGAAAGTGTTATATCACTTTTCGTGCTTTAATCTTTAACAAGATTGTCATCTTCCGACATCCAAGTGAAATAAGCCAAGTATCAACGGTAATTATCCGCCTTACCCCGATGCACGTCTGGGTATTTGCTCTATGCAGTCTGGCGGTGTTTGTTCTTTCAAATCGTCTTGCTCTTTACAGATAACTTTTCTGTTCTATCGTAATCTGTTACGATGATAGGAAACTCTATGCAGAGCGATACAACAGGAGACAATCTGATCATCAGAAGGGTCCCCCAGTCGAAAACGTGTTTCGGCCTTTATTCTCCTTCACACTCTAAGGGGGGCGGGCCCACCTGGGTCATGACTCCCAAGTGTCTCAGCCTGCTGTTGTCTTGTGTAGAAAATGATTCCATTCCACCTTGATTGCAGCGTTAAAATCCACAATTTCGCCAGCCGGAGGCAATTATGAAAGTAACAAAGTGAAGACAAATTATTGCGGTTGTTCCGCAGCACACCACTGCCACACCTGCGTGAAACCGACGAAACGTGAAGCCATTACGAGCTGGCAACTGAAATCTGATTGCACCGACACCACATATATAACACATCGCGGGTTACCTGTAGAGCCGCCGTCTTTTCACCAATACAACGAAAAGCTCAGTGCACTGCGGTCTTAGAAAACTTTCAATGTCAGTGTGTTTCCTATACCGCAGGTGGGGCTAGATTTTACTGTCCCGCGTTCCATATCCCATTGCGGTTGTTCCACAGCCAGCATGATGTCTCTTCCGCAGTTTCACTAAGCCTGTTACGTAATGTAGTATGCAAACAACTTCACCCTGCACAAATATAAGTCAATTTTGCTTCGAAAACAGGTCAAGCGGTCAGCTAATATTAGGGAGAGACAAGATATGATACAGCAACCTTGGTCGATGACAGCGAAAAAATGCGATAAGAAACGAGTGAGGAAAAAAAAAAGACAGAAAAGGAAGGGCACAGGAGAAAGTTAAAGTAGGTCACAGGAAAATGTTCTCCACTAGATAGTGAAAGCTAATAAATTATGAAAATTTGACTTCCTTCTACAGATCTCCACAAAGAAAGAGTCCCCAATCTTCCAAATGAAGGATTTTACCTATTTGAAAATATTTTGTTTCGTATTTGTCTTCAAAAAGTTTGAATTTTGGTGCGGTTTATATTGACAAGAATTGTATTCACTATTTCTTTAGTTGCGTGAAAAAAAAAACCTTGGCAGTTACTCATAAAAACAGTTTCCACTTTTTTCTTTTGGCGCACTATATGTCTAAATTAATTAATAAAATACTGTTTTCCTTTTCTATTAATGAAAAAGAAACAACCAAACAAAAGACACCAAAATTTTCATTATTTTTTTCTTGCCATATTCTACGAGTGGGAAGATAATGGTGTGCGAGACTTCCTAAGATGCTGTAGAGGGGTGTGGGGCCTCTAAAAAGTTTAAGAAGCAGCTAGCACATTGCATGTTTGCCTTCAGACTTTTATTCAGTTAATTTTAAATGGAATGTGTTATCGCTCAGATTGTTCAGTATGTTATTTGTCTAATTTTGAACCCTTTTCCCACCTCTCTCTCATTCTCTCTCTCTCTGTTTCTCTTTCTATTTCTCTTTCTATTTCTCTTTCTCTCTCTCTCTCTCTCTCTCTCTCTCTCTCTCTCTCTCTCTCTCTCTCTCTCTCTCTCTTTGTCTGTCTGTCTGTAACTTTTGTTTGGTCATCTTTATTTGGTTCTCAGTGTGCCGATGGTCAAGAAAATGTGGGCCTAACACCATATTCCCAATATGCCTCAATGGGCGTCTAACGGGATCCCTCCTTATTTTGTTCTCAGGTCAAGTCACATGCTTTGCGTCGAGACGTAAGTGATCAAGTTCCTCCACAGATCTCATTTTTAAAATGTACTTCACTTCAGTTCATCAATTTCAGTGTAGATCTTTTCAAATGACATAGTTTGAAGCCATCAAATTTTGTCTCTATCTTTCTCTACATTTCTATCCCTCTTTTATTCTACGGTTACTGTGGCAAAACGTCTGAACATGCTCTTTTGTGAGAGCTCTCACACCTTCAACCCTCCGGCAGTACCCTATCTTTTTCTTCATTTTTCTCTCATCGCTTTTATTTGGCATAAATCATGCCTTTTCATTCGTTATTTTCACTATTTTGCTCTATGCTGGACATAGCATGGTGAAGTCTCTAACACGCCACTCCCCTATGGCAGTATTTGCTATGAAAGTATTTGCTTTTGGGCTGTTTTTGTCTTGTTTACCACTCTTCGGGCGTGTTTACGTTCCACCAGCTGAACTGTGTTATTATCGTAACAATACCCAGCCGTCAGACCGGTCATCCGCTTATCGCATAATCCGTCTGACCACCTGTGGAAACAAGTCGGGCAAACATTTGACCCCATTGGAAAGCTATTGATTATGATGACACAAGCTTGTATTGTGCGTACGATGAAAGAAGACAACACTGTCTGGTCAGACATCTGTATGGCGGAGGCACGCAGATAAAGGGGATAATTAGATAATCTGTCGGGGCAGCTATCTGGGCGGAAGTCATTAAGCCAGAAACATAGGGTCACAATATTGTGATAGACTGAGGTGCGCCGGAAGTCTTATGTAACGATTTGACATCAGTGTTGTAAGAGGCTACGCGTGTATATTAAATTTAATATTTTCAAATACGCGTGGGATGAATAATGATAAACTTCCCCACCCAAACAGTGCTAGATAGATTTGATTGGTTCGCCAGAAGCTACAATGAATTGATTGGAACGTTCAGCAGGAAACACAGCTGGGATTTGAAACTCAGGATTGTGAGATATACTTTAGAAATCACAGCACACAGACAAACTGCATCGCAGCGTCAACTAAACACCTCCTACAAGCCAGAAACAAGAGGATAGGACTTACAATTCTACAACTATAAGTACCAGATCGAGTATTGGGCAACTTCGGAATTTACAAGTAAACATGCAATTTTAATACTAGACTGGAAACATGGGAATTGTATCACAAGGAGTCAGAGAGAAATTTTAACAAAGGTTTTCCCAGGCAGGATTCAACGAACACCAGCCGCCAGAGGAATAAACTCATATTTCCCAGACCAAGTCATAAGAGGAATTATAAAACAGTTTTCCCAGGCCAGGAATTTACAGAACCCCAGCCGTCAGAGGAATTAACTTACATTTCCAGACCTCAGTGATTCGAACAGCATCTAACTAAAGGGCTGTGGGTCCATTCAAAGTCTGTCCCAGGAGAAGTGTGTACTCCCAAAATTTTGGGGTAAGTGTAAACAAATTATTTACTAATGTAAATTTTATAGTTTCTTGCTAAGTGGTTATATATATATAAGAGGAATTATAAAACAGTTTTCCCAGGCCAGGAATTTACAGAACCTCACCATACGAAAACAGTAAATGCATGAATCACTACTGCAAGAGCTGGTGATTGTTTCTGACTAGTCGTGCGGGGAAACCCGACAGCAGAGATGACCCCAGAACTCAGACGGGTGTAAGGATGAGTAATGAGTGCTGATTACATCACATGTGTCTAAAGTGTATAGAATCATGTTGTGAGATTTATATACCTTTTTAATTGTAATTCGGGCAAATCATTATGTATGCACTCCAGACGCAATTTCCTAGTTAATACCCAGAAGGATATTGTTGAATTTTCATCATATTCCCCGAGTTACTTTGTGTGCTCGGGAATTTAATTCTTCTGAGAGGTTAACATTAGTAGGTGGAGCGGATGACAGTGGGCATTTTAGTTTGCGGCGAACAAATGTACTGAGGCATTTGTTTCTTTCTAATTTGTCACAGTTTGTGGTTACAGGCCACCAAACGACTGTGGTAATAACGCCGCTAGTGTGAGAGAAGAGCATCACCACCAACCGCTAAAATCGGACAGACTGAGCGAAGAAGGGCCCTCATCACCAAGAAGTGACGTAAACCACAGCTGCAGGACTCATCTGGAGCTAAGTTGTATATAACAGGCTGCAGCAAAAATACGGACATTATTAACGCCCAACCAAAACCTCAATGTGGAAAAATTTAATATAATTTTCACCCAATTTTCCATATTTATTTTCCCATGTTAAAGACTAATTGACTATGACATTTGTTGAATGTTATTTTAAACTAAACAATAATAGTTGATTCAGTTATATGTACGAAAGCAAATGTATGAGCCAGTTTTTTCTGGATAAATACATAAATATAAATATAGAGCCATTAATTATAAGAGGGCATTCGTTGGATTACTCCAACTGGGGGCTTGACGGGTCAGAATCATTCCATAACCCCTTCACAAAAGGCGACGGACCAGACAATAAGTTAAAAAATTTACTCAGCCCTTAAGCAGTGTTTGTTCTTGACTTGTGGGAATATCTTGTGAAGGTTCCTCTCCGGCAGAAGCGCCATTCATCTTCTTTCTACATCTTTGCCAAGAGTAATCTTGCGCGAAGATAGATACCTTGGACTACCTACTTTTAAATACGCTTGCTTTGTGACCATTAGTGGACTACTACTGCAAAGCAAGTGGAGGCAATCCCGTGTCAGTTACGATGTTTTCGAGTGCTCATCTTCTCATAACATGTCAAATAAAGATTGATTCTTCTTCCTGTGTGTGTTATTATATTTCTTTCTTCGAGCATTCTTCCTTAATTGTTTTATGTATTCATGGGATTGTTAACATTCTTCTGACAAACCTTATCTCTTGCCTCATATGATTTTTGCATTTCTTTGCTTATTTTCTGGTTTCACTTCCATGTGATAGTATTTGTTTGACGTAACATTTCTGAACCCCTTTTCCCGAAGTTCACCCCATCCTATTGTATTCTCAGTACAAGCACCTCAGTTCATTTTGACAATTCAGACAGCAGGAAGGGCAGAGGGGGTATGAGACAAAAGAGACCTCTGGTTGGTCCTAGGTTCCATTCCCGGTAAGCCTATCACTCATATTTTCTTTTCTGTTGTCTAGTGCGACCCTTTATGTCCAACGAGTACCTGTTAATTACCTTTATTTATTTATTTACTTATTTATTTACTATCCACAGGACTCAGGTTTCCTTCATTATTTACTTAAGAGTTCAGCCATCCGTAACTTCAACCTACCCGTCTATTCTTTGTTATTCGTCTTCCACTACACATTACTGGACACCAAGTATTTCGACCTTTATTTGGTCTATACTTGCTGATAGGAAAGTTACATTAGTGATTGCGTCTTTAAAACTGTCTATGTCGTCCAATGGTCCTATACCATAGTTGTGTGAGTGTCACGAGAATGACCTCAGCCAATAATGAACTTTTTTGGGGTGCAAAATTGGCTCAGCATCCATTCACGATGTACTATCACAGCAAGGCGATGGCGCCGTCTGGTTGGTCCTAGGTTCGATTCCCGGTAAGCCTATCACTCATATTTTCTTTTCTGTTGTCTGGTGCGACCAGTGGCGTATTCTCTATGTGTGCTGTGCGTGCTGCGCACACCTATGCCCGAAGGAAAATAAAAATTTAATTTATTATTCTATAAAATATTTCTCTTCTAATGTTCTGCTTTCGGGCCGCACGCACCAGGATAACGGATTTTCCCGCATAGAATCTACGAGTATAATCTAGTTTCAGTTTCCCCTGACGCTTTTTATAGTGCAGTTTTTTATTGGTTGGTAGCAATCGCCCGAAGTTTCTCGGGTAATTCCGTCACGATGCGTGCGGCACGTTTCGGATTCACGTCTGAACACTGGTTTGATTGGATCGAGGTCATGGCCAAATACGTAAATACAATGCGAACATGCGTGCGGTGGTCCTGCAGCTCTCGAGTTGTAAAAATCGGGTGTGTCCGTCCAGTGTTTTTTGCGATTAATTTTTGTTAGTTGCCGGGAATGCAGATTATTACAGTGACAGTGAGTTTCAAGTTGTAAGTTAATTAGTATTTCCGAGATAGTTGACATATACCCCTAATAACTATCGTTGCGTAATTGAATATAGTTAGTTTTTAAATTAAGAGGGGAAGAAGTTAAATAGTAGGCGTACATATTCATTTTAAGTAGCAGCATGCCTAGCTCGCATTACCAGGATACGCCACTGGGTGCGACCCTTTATGTCCAACGAGTACCTGTTAATTACCTTTATTTATTTATTTATTTACTTATTTATTTACTATCCACAGGACTCAGGTTTCCTTCATTATTTATTTCTGGGACTGTAAAGGCCCAATCCTGGAACATTACATGCCCAGGGGACTCACTATCAACAGCGAATCATACTGTGATCTGCTTCAGAACCACTTGAAACCTGCAACCAGGTCAAAACGTCGCGGCTTGCTCAGTTCTGGTGTGTTGTTTCAGCATGATAACGCGCGGCCGCACACAGCTCGTGCGACAGTAACAAAAATCACGAATCTGCGTTCGGTGTGTCTTCCACATCCTGCATATTCATCGGACCTCGCAGCGAGTGATTATCATGTGTTTGGACCCCTCAAGGAGGCACTCGGTGGTAAGACGTTCAGTACGGACGATGAGGTGAACGATACGTGGCTGCAGTCAGTCAGAAGAGTTTTTTTTTTTCTCGCGGAATCCAGGCATTAGTGAAGCGCTGGCACACCTGCATTGAACGTGGTAGGGATTATGTTGAAAATTGATTAAGTGCTTTCATTCCTATATGTGCATATTCTGTTAATAAAAAAAATATTAAGATTACTTTTTTACTCCTCCTCGTAGTAGTCCTTTTTAGAGCTTAGTATTTATCAACACTGCAAGTGCCAGCGGTCCTTTTTAGGGCACGTCACGCTGGCTGATACAAAATATTAATCATTGTCAAGGTTTAGCTGTGTGGTGTAGTGGGATGTTATAAATATTTATAGGGGGACTTAGTGTACTGACTGAGATCAGCTGTGAAGGTATCTATATCTAATGAGAGTAGTGTATTATAGATAACCTTACTTGCTGCCACATATATATATATCTCAGTCAGAATTATTCTGGAATAGTGTGATGACTACGTTGTATGTCTAGGGTATGTGTATGATGAAGTGTAAGTCATAACAACAACAGACAGATAAACAATTTAATTTATTCCACCACACTTGACAACACTGTGACACTCACATACATATAACACTCTAAAGGATAACTTAAAGGAGTCACTGATAACTTTTCAAATAACAATATGTATTCATTGCTGTTATGAATGAATATGTGTCCTGATTCAATTACAAAGGGAACCAGGAATCACAATCAATTTTACTTACAAGTTATATGTACAGAATTTATCAATATGAATATGGTAATGACATATATTATTAAAAGTATCCTATGTGTGTCAGTTGTGTAGTAGTAATATGAGGTAATACTGGTTTTGTTTTGTTCAAGCTCTGCTGGTATTTGTCATCATGACTTCAATAGTTTGTCTTTAGGGACTAGTATTGGAGATGTTCTCAGTTCTTGATATTAAGACAATTAAATTCCCCTCTGAATGTTATTTTTACAAAGTCATTTCAAGATGAGGGGACATAATGTTGAGCTCAGCTGGCCAAATCAGCTTATCTTGCGTGATGGCGGCAGGAAAGGACTCCTCTGCTCGAATTCTCCCCTGGGCTCTGGAGACACCTCACTGATAGCTAAAAAGACCAAGGAGTATGCTGTCCGACTCTGGATTCAGCAAAGCTCTGACCAGGTGCTGCTCAGTACCATCAAGACCACGGTCCCTGAAAACAAGAAGGATGTACCTTCTACTTCATAACTAATTGATACTCTCTTTTTACACTGAGCACAATACATCACAAACATTGAGTTCAGAGCGTTAGGCCAACTGTCAGCTTCATCTGAAATACTTTATACCAGTATTAACCTCCTTAATGGTTACCACGCCTCTGCACTTCCAGCATTATTTCTGTCTAATCAATAATCTAGTTGTCAGTGTACTGTTTGGCCATTCCATGCCGTTTTACTTTCCTCCGACACCCTCTGTTCAGGCTGGAGCATTATAGGCTTCATCTCCTGTTTGCCACTGAACTACACATATATATACAGGCATAAATTAACAATTCACATTCAATTTTCATTAAAAGATACTGAATGTTTCAAGCTTACCACAATTCATGGAATAAACACAGATACGTTGATTAGCAATGAATTCTGGCACATTTACTGGCACAAATTCCCATCTGCTTATGTTCCAGGCTTTTATTTAACACAAATATGAGCTGGCTTCAACGCACTGTTGCTTTATCAAGATTATTTGCACTAGTGGTCTCGAACTAACGCTCCCAAGTGAGTATATCAGCGAGTCTAGCCAATGGAGCCACGTTTCGACAAGTGTTTGAAAAAAATGTTACCTTTCCCCGTCTCCCCTAACAACGATAGATAGTATTTATAGCCCGACCAATCGTGGTTAGTCTTTCATTTGTTGCGCTCCAATCAATTTGGAGTTTACATGGTAGGCTATTTCTGTAACGTAAGGTTTTTTCAAACACGTTATAAAAAAATTTTATGAGCAGAAATGATTCCATGTTGTCAGGCATCCCCACTATTTTATTTTGGTTATAATTTATTAATTCCTGGACTATTTGCGTAACGTTTTACATATTCTTTGTCAGCAAGCCCTAAGGAACCCAAATATCCAAATTTAAAAGAGCTACGTGGCTGCGTTCAAAATGTGCTGTCTGGGTACTGTAATGTTTTTAAACGTAAACCCATCTATTGTTATCTTTCCTAATAAGCGTTTTTTATGATTTTAAAACCTAACTCTGGGAAGGGTAGTGAATTTATCACTGTCCGTCTGAAAAAAAGTTAGTGCATGTAGTCTTACACGCGTGATGGCAGCATTTGTGTATCGCGCGACGCGTGTTTAGTGTTCGGCTTTCTGCCTCTCCCTTCTCGCTATCCTTTAGTCCATCTGTCTTTTGTTTTTGGTAACATAGTGTAGAAAAAGACATGAATGGAATTTAAAATTTAGGTCAACTTGCATATTTCAAGGTTTTTCTTAGAAAGGCAGCACATTTTATTGTGTGTTTGGGAAACGCGTGTATGTTGCAGAAGGCCTTTAATATCAACGTGAAACGTTACAATTTGCCGACGAAGTAGAAAAGAAGGGGGATTTCGAGTAATGTCATTGTGACAGCACTGTTCTTTACCATTCTTCTTCCTTTATTTATTATATGTATTTATTAGGCTTTTTATTTACTTGATAATTTATATATGTGGATTAGAATATTCCACGACATCTCCCCTCTTAAAACAGACATTATATGTCAGTCCTTTATTCTATATACACATAGAGAAATTTATTATTAGTTCTGGGGTTTACGGTGATTCTCATCACACGGATGGCGGCTTAAAAAATCCGCTCCCAAATTTGTTTTTCCAGATATATACTCAATGCTAAAATTATATGGAGCCAAAAGTAAAGACCATCGGAGTAACCTGGAGTTCTCATGCCTAGCCTGTGCTAGAAACGATAAAGGTTTGTGGTCTGTTTGCAACTTAAATGCCTTCCCATATAGATAAATATTGAATTTCTTTATCGCCCATATTACTGCAAGACATTCTTTTTCGCTAGTTGAGTAGTTGATTTCAGCTTTATTCAACTTTCTGCTAGCATATGCCACTGGGCTTAATTCCCCATCCAATGCATCTGATTTCTGTAGTAGAGTTGCACCTAACTCAATATTACTTGCATCCGTCCTTACTATGAATTCTTGACTTAAGTCAGGTAATTTCAAAATGGGTTTACTTGTGAGCTTTTCCTTCAATTCTTGGTAAGTCATTTCACATTGTGGTGTCCATGTAATGCGATCTGGATGTCCTTTACGTGTCAATTCAGTTAACGGTGCACATATGGAATTAAAGTTTTTGATATACTTCTGGTAGAAACCACATAATGAGACAAAGGATCTCACGTCCTTCTTGGTTTGTGGTCTCGGGGCTTTCTGTAGTTTCTCTAAATTCTTTGGGTCAGGGGTCATGTTTCCCTGATAAACTGTGTGTCCCAAAAATTCCAATTCTTTACATCCAACGCAACATTTGGTTGGTCGGGCTGTTAAATTTGCCTCCCTAAGTCGATCAAACAGCATGTTCAGAGAGTCAATGTGTTCCTCAAATGTTTCTGTTGCTATAAGGATATCATCCATAAAATTTGTTATACAGGGATTATTCAGAGGATCCAATAATTTTCTCATCATTCTAGAGAAGACACTAGGCACATTCTTCAATCCAAATGGCAATCTATTAAACTCATAGTGTCCTTCTGAGGTACTAAAAGCTAGGTATGGTCTAACCTCAGGCTTTACTGGAATCTGATAGTATCCTTTACTCAGATCCACTTTTGAGAAATATTTAGCTTTATTTAGCCTGGCAAACAGCTGATTTGTATCCGGCAATGGATCCACCTGTCCTTCTGTAATAGCATTTAGTCTCCTGTAATCTATACAGAGTCTATGTTCTCCAGAGGGCTTCCTTAAGAGTACAACACCGGAACTATACGAAGATTCACTGTGCGAAATAATTCCTTCCTTCAATAGATAGTCTATCTCTTCCTTCAAAGCTTTCTTCTTAGCAAACGGAATCGAATATGGTTTCATACAGACAGGTGTGGGGTCTATCAGTTTCATATCATATTCCAATGGGTTTGTATGCCCTGGTCGGTCTGTTAACACCTCTGCATGATTATTTAGAACCTGTTGCACTCTCTCTTTCTGAGTTTTCGTTAAATGTGTACTGATTTTCACCTGTGCTGCTGTCTCACAGGGGTGTAATGGATATTCAAATGATGAAAGTGGTTCCTTTTTCATCTCCATGGCGATGGACAAGGTCAACAAGTGTGTCTCTTCCTGATGTTCTCTTTCCAAATATTTCTTCAGGAGATTCACATGATAGATTTTTTCTTTCCCCTTCTTATCTATCTTATAATTTGTTCTAGATACCTTCTCTAAAACTGTATATGGACCCTGCCATCCAATTTGTAACTTATTCTGACTCCCGGGCAAAAGAAGCAGTACCTTCTCTCCCACAGCCAAATCTCTGTCTTTCGCCTTCCTGTTATAATAGGCAGCATGTTTCTTCCTGGCTTGTTTTAAATTTTCATTGGCAAGTTTCCAGCCAGTTTTCAAACGAGTGGTCAGCTCATTCACATATTGGTATGAAGATGTAATGTTTTCCTCTGCCTTTTCATCAGTCCACGTTCTTAACAAAGCTTCAAGTGGACCTTTTATTGGCCTTCCAAACAATAATGTTGCCGGGGCCATACCGGTTGAACTATGGGGTACCTCCAGATAAGCAAAGAGGGCGGCGTGCAGGTACTGGTCCCATGTATCTGGTTTTTCGTGTGCCAACTTTCTCAGGATCGACATCAATGTGCCGTTAAATCTTTCCACTTGGCCGTTCCCTTGGGGATGATACACACTACAATGGAAGTGTTTGGCCTGGAAGATCCTGAAA
Organism: Oreohelix idahoensis; assembly: GCA_024509875.1. Lineage (NCBI taxonomy): Eukaryota > Metazoa > Mollusca > Gastropoda > Stylommatophora > Oreohelicidae > Oreohelix > Oreohelix idahoensis. Next base: position 97,554 of record JAMPIV010013338.1, read on the forward strand.
ACTTCTTCAGCTAGTTTCCCCTTGAACTGAGAGCCATTATCAGTCAAGATTTGATTGGGAAAGCCTAACCTTGTGAAAATTGTGAGCAATGCCTCTGCCACATGTTTAGAATCAATCGATGACAGGGCTACTGCCTATCCCCACATAGAACAAGTGTCCACCAGAGTCAGAATGTAGCTGTTCCTTCTCTTGGTTCGGGTGAGAGGTCCCACAAGATCCACGGCAACTCTCTCAAAGGGTGTTCCCACTATGGGCATTTCCCCCAGAGTTGCTGGTGCAGTCCAATGTTTAGGTGCTACTCGTTGGCACTCTGGACAGGATTTTACATATCGTTTGATATCTTCAGTTATTCCTGGCCAGAAATAGTGACAAGCTATTCGCTGTCCTGTTGCGCTGATTCCCATATGACCACTGAAGGGAATCGCATGCCCTAGTTCCAACACTTTAGTCCTATATGAGGTGGGAAGGACCAGCTGTCCGTGACCATTGGATTCAGATCCAGCCTTCCTATATATCAGTTTGTTCTTCATATAAAACTCTCCCTTGCCTGGAGGTGTATGAGATTTGGGCAACTTCTTGAAACATGGCTTGAGTGTTTTGTCCTCAGCCTGTGCCTTCCTCATCTCATCTGGATGAGTATTTATTGGATTATCCTCCTCCTTGTTTGACTGTGATCTGGTCTGCACTGTTGCCAATATCACAGGTCTCTTGGGATTCCCCAAGAAGACATATCTACACCCCAATATCAGAGGGTAGATTGGCTCATTTATCACTGCTGCTTTTATGATTCCTTCCACATATCGCGTTTTCACTTTTATTCGGGCGACGGGAAGTGTCATGGTAGCTACATCCTTGGTTGCAGTTTGAATCTCCACTGTTTCTGTGGTGTATTGATCGGCCTGCACCAGGTGAGAACTCACAACGGAATCGTAATCTAAACCGGTATCATATAAACATCTTATAGTGACACCATTACAGATGACATCTTCACACACTGGGGGGTGGTATGGTTCCTGTAATTCTTCAGGTTTGCCCTTTTTTTTCTTTTTCCCCGATGTCATAGCAGCAAAATGAGGAGGTTTCCTTCTACAATGGTCAGTGTCATGATTGTTCATCTTACAATTTTTACACCACCTTTTTCCTTGGTTGAAAGATTTTCTTTCATCATATTTCCTTTCATCGAATTGTGGGGTTTTATTTTTATTTTCATACCGTGGCCTATCAAATTGGTGCTTACCTTTATTTTGATCCCTAGGATCAAATTTATTAAAATTCTGTGGTGCCCTAAAGTTATCCACTTGTTTCTTTTTATTACCTGTTACCTCTGCTTGAGCTGCTTGATACTTTTCAGCAACATTTAGCAACTCACCCAGCCTCTCTGCACCTTGTTCCATGAGAAACTTTCTCAGGTCTGGAGCCATGGACTCTCTTAGTTGCTCTATAAGGACCATTTCCTTAAGATCTTGGGTTTTCCTCAGAGAAGTCCATTTCTCCAAGTATGTCTCTATTCGTGCAGAGAACTGGTGATAGGTTTCACCTGACAGTAGTTTAGCATTCCTAAATTTTTTCCTATAAAATTCTGCATTCTTTTCATACCTTAACAAAAGAGCCTGCTTTAGCATGTCATAATTTTCCTGATCACCTCTGCTCATTTTTGCAAAAACTTCATAAGCTGCCCCACGAAGTCCCTGAGATAACTTTAAGCTCCACCTTTCTCTCTCTAACCCATACGTGGTAGCTAATAGTTCATACCTATTTAGGTAGCTCTCTATATCATCGTCTTTCTCAACAAAATGATCTAAATGAAAATTCATAGCTGAGGTTGAGGCTCCTTGGCTAGCAGTGGCATCAGAGGCAAAGGGACTGGCACCATTTTCAGGAGCATGGCCCTGAAACTCAAACTCCCTTAGTCGTAATTCATGTTCCCTTTGTAATCTTTTCTCCTCCTTTTCTGCTTCCCTTTCTGCAGCTAATCACTTCTCTTCTGCAGCTAATTTCTTCTCTTCCCTTTCTGCAGCCTGTCTTCTTTCCTCGGCTTCCCTTTCTGCAGCTAATCTTTTGTCTTCTCTTTCTGCTTCCAATTTCTTAGCCTCAGCCTCAATCTGCAACCTCTTAGTCTCAGCCTCAGCCTCAAATTGCAACCTCTTAGTCTCTAACTTTCTTTCGGCCTCTTTTTCTAATCTTCTTTCTTCGCGTTCAATAAATTTGTCACATTCCGTAGTGACATAGGCAACCATAACTTGCCCATCTAATCCTAACTCTTTTGCAGTCTGTACAGCAGCAGATCGAAACTTGGCCAGGTCCGCCATTGTCTATCAGGTAAATTTCTACAATGTCTAACCAACAATTTAATCTCTAAATATATCTAATGGACAACACAGGCACCGTGAGCTCAACCTTATTTAATTCCACCCAAGGATACCTTTTAATTCTTATATTCCCTGAAGTGAATTACCCCCAATATTTTTAATAGGGAAAGATTCAAAATCCCAAGAGCGAGACCCCAATATATGTGGTGAAGTGGGATGTTATAAATATTTATAGGGGGACTTAGTGTACTGACTGAGATCAGCTGTGAATGTATCTATATCTAATGAGAGTAGTGTATTATAGATAACCTTACTTGCTGCCACATATATATATATATCTCAGTCAGAATTATTCTGGAATAGTGTGATGACTACGTTGTATGTCTAGGGTATGTGTATGATGAAGTGTAAGTCATAACAACAACAGACAGATAAACAATTTAATTTATTCCACCACACTTGACAACACTGTGACACTCACATACATATAACACTCTAAAGGATAACTTAAAGGAGTCACTGATAACTTTTCAAATAACAATATGTATTCATTGCTGTTATGAATGAATATGTGTCCTGATTCAATTACAAAGGGAACCAGGAATCACAATCAATTTTACTTACAAGTTATATGTACAGAATTTATCAATATGAATATGGTAATGACATATATTATTAAAAGTATCCTATGTGTGTCAGTTGTGTAGTAGTAATATGAGGTAATACTGGTTTTGTTTTGTTCAAGCTCTGTTGGTATTTGTCATCATGACTTCAATAGTTTGTCTTTAGGGACTAGTATTGGAGATGTTCTCAGTTCTTGATATTAAGACAATTAAATTCCCCTCTGAATGTTATTTTTACAAAGTCATTTCAAGATGAGGGGACATAATGTTGAGCTCAGCTGGCCAAATCAGCTTATCTTGCGTGATGGCGGCAGGAAAGGACTCCTCTGCTCGAATTCTCCCCTGGGCTCTGGAGACACCTCACTGATAGCTAAAAAGACCAAGGAGTATGCTGTCCGACTCTGGATTCAGCAAAGCGCTGACCAGGTGCTGCTCAGTACCATCAAGACCACGGTCCCTGAAAACAAGAAGGATGTACCTTCTACTTCATAACTAATTGATACTCTCTTTTTACACTGAGCACAATACATCACAAACATTGAGTTCAGAGCGTTAGGCCAACTGTCAGCTTCATCTGAAATACTTTATACCAGTATTAACCTCCTTAATGGTTACCACGCCTCTGCACTTCCAGCATTATTTCTGTCTAATCAATAATCTAGGTGTCAGTGTACTGTTTGGCCATTCCATGCCGTTTTACTTTCCTCCGACACCCTCTGTTCAGGCTGGAGCATTATAGGCTTCATCTCCTGTTTGCCACTGAACTACACACATATATATATACAGGCATAAATTAACAATTCACATTCAATTTTCATTAAAAGATACTGAATGTTTCAAGCTTACCACAATTCATGGAATAAACACAGATACGTTGATTAGCAATGAATTCTGGCACATTTACTGGCACAAATTCCCATCTGCTTATGTTCCAGGCTTTTATTTAACACAAATATGAGCTGGCTTCAACGCACTGTTGCTTTATCAAGATTATTTGCACTAGTGGTCTCGAACTAACGCTCCCAAGTGAGTATATCAGCGAGTCTAGCCAATGGAGCCACGTTTCGACAAGTGTTTGAAAAAATGTTACCTTTCCCCGTCTCCCCTAACAACGATAGATAGTATTTATAGCCCGACCAATCGTGGTTAGTCTTTCATTTGTTGCGCTCCAATCAATTTGGAGTTTACATGGTAGGCTATTTCTGTAACGTAAGGTTTTTTCAAACACGTTATAAAAAAATTTTATGAGCAGAAATGATTCCATGTTGTCAGGCATCCCCACTATTTTATTTTGGTTATAATTTATTAATTCCTGGACTATTTGCGTAACGTTTTACATATTCTTTGTCAGCAAGCCCTAAGGAACCCAAATATCCAAATTTAAAAGAGCTACGTGGCTGCGTTCAAAATGTGCTGTCTGGGTACTGTAATGTTTTTAAACGTAAACCCATCTATTGTTATCTTTCCTAATAAGCGTTTTTTATGATTTTAAAACCTAACTCTGGGAAGGGTAGTGAATTTATCACTGTCCGTCTGAAAAAAAGTTAGTGCATGTAGTCTTACACGCGTGATGGCAGCATTTGTGTATCGCGCGACGCGTGTTTAGTGTTCGGCTTTCTGCCTCTCCCTTCTCGCTATCCTTTAGTCCATCTGTCTTTTGTTTTTGGTAACATAGTGTAGAAAAAGACATGAATGGAATTTAAAATTTAGGTCAACTTGCATATTTCAAGGTTTTTCTTAGAAAGGCAGCACATTTTATTGTGTGTTTGGGAAACGCGTGTATGTTGCAGAAGGCCTTTAATATCAACGTGAAACGTTACAATTTGCCGACGAAGTAGAAAAGAAGGGGGATTTCGAGTACTGTCATTGTGACAGCACTGTTCTTTACCATTCTTCTTCCTTTATTTATTATATGTATTTATTAGGCTTTTTATTTACTTGATAATTTATATATGTGGATTAGAATATTCCACGACAAGCTGTTATCAACGCTGCACTTGAGTTGACAGAGTTCAATTACCTTGACTGGCAATGGCTCTCGTATATAACCGACAAGATTACCTCTTTGTTGAAAGGAACGTGCCTCAAATTAAGAAGATGAAAAAACCTCATCGAAACAAACTTATCTATCATGATTAAGCGTCCGAACGGCAGATTTAGATAGAGCACTCGCCTGCCGCGGCAAAGATAACGGATTCCGAGCTTCAAAAACCTGGTAGCGTCATGCTCCAGTCTACTCAGCTGTAAATGGTACTTGATTATTGCTCCTGAATTAGGGAAAGCAAAGGCGACTCCACCTCATGAAGCTGATCCTAGTATAGTGAAGCCTCTATAACTTCATTCTCCTACGGCAGAATGTGTTATGGCACTACTGTTACCATTTTCTGTTTTCTTTTTACCTGTTAAGGTATTCCCAGGTAAGATGTTTCCTTTTAATTTTTAGGTCCTTCCATCTTGTTTATTTGTGACTTCAAACTTTCATTCTGTTGTGTTTCTCTCTCTCTCTCTTTCTCTTTCTCTTTCTCTTTCTCTCTCTCTCTCTCTCTCTCTCTCTCTCTCTCTCTCTCTCTCTCTCTCTCTCTCTCTCTCTCTCTCTCTCTCTCTCTCTCCCTCTCTCTCTCTCTCTCTCTCTCTCTCTCTCTCTCTTCTTAATACTCAGTTTACCATGTAATGTTTATTTGGTTCTCCAGTCAAGTCAAGTACAGTGCCATGAGGCGTTGATGATCATGTCCCACCATAAATAACAATAATTTTTTTTTAAATACACACCATCAGTTACGTTGTTGATGTCTTCACGTGCTATAGTGTCTGTCTATCAAACTCTCTCTCTCTCCCTCTCCTCCCTCTTTCTCTTTCTTTCCCTCTCTTTCTTTCTCCATGTTTCTCTCTCTCTCTCTCTCTCTCTCTCTCTTTCTCTCTCTCTCTTTTTTGTGTTTTGCTTTTGTTGTTGTTTTTTCATGTTTTACTTCCATGTTTGAAGAAAAAAAACATACTTAATTTTGATTATAATTGGATACTGCAAATGTATGTTGTTATATTATCTTTATAATGTTGCATGCCTTAAAATTAATGCTTAAAGTAACATTTGGGAATGAAAGGATATAGTATGCACGATAAATGTGAGTGGAAGGGTAAAATGTTAAACGATCCTGCGTACCCAAGTTTTAACCCTTTGAAAATAAAGTTTATTCATTCGTTTTCCATCTCTCTCTCTCTCTCTCTCTCTCTCTCTCTCTCTCTCTCTCTCTCTCTCTGGTTTCCTTTTCTTCGCTTTCACCGCAATTTTCCCATAGTCACAATAGCTTCCAGTGCTCTTCTTCCCAAGTATCGTGGTAGGTTTTGATGTTATGAATTGATGTTGATATTTTTCCTTAATGTACTGAATGAGGCCAGCTGTGAAGGTCCCTAATTATAACAAATTTAGGTTTGAGTATCAGGGTACCTTTCTGCTACCACCTTATGGCCTCAAGCAGACTTATTCTTGACTAGTATGAATGATAGCTATGTCTAATGTCTAGGGATATGCAAGTGTGGTGTGATGGTATTTAAACAATAATACACCTCTACACAAACAAGTATTAAGGTCTATGATTAAGGAAATAACACCTGGGATAAATTTGTACAATTAATAATTTTCTGTATGATTTATTTGGTCCTGAACCTAGTATTCTTCTGGTCAGGACTTTTAAAAATGAAAAGAATTCAAGATATATATACAAATGTAAATTTAGACCCACAGGGACAAGTGTCCAAACAAATACTGTTAAATTATACTAATGGTGTTACTAAAATCTGTCTATTACTGGTTTCTAACACTGGATGGCTGTTTGGGATTCTTTAATCACTCCCAGTCTCTTTAAAATACAATGTCACTGTTAATTTCACTAGGGAAATGTTTTATTTCTTGAATACAGGGGTATGCTGCTCTTATAGCTGATGTACTGTTAGGGTACCAGATATTTCACTTATCTGGCCCACTGGAACTGTCTGAATTCTTTCTGCCGAATGACCACTGCTCCAAAAGTAATAGGGGGGATACTGGCAACCCCTATCACTACTGGCCTCCAAAACTCCTCAAGAGCTTTCACATACAACTCTGGCACCGGACTAGTGCCAGATAAGACCCTGTAATAATGAAACAATGTCTCCTGGTTGATATCTTATTTAGACTGTGTTTTATATACAAAAGAGCATACATAAGAAATAAAGAGCTGGGTCTTATCCAATGGACCAATCCAGCACATCCATTCCACAGTGTACCAGTGTTGTTCACATGTCTCTCCTACAAAGGCGGCACTTCATCTGCAATAATCTTATTAATCTTTCTTTTCTACCATACAATGGGATAGGTGAGCTGTGTCCCTCTGGTCACCTAAGAAAACATTTTATTTCACAAGACATGTGCATTTACAAAACTGGCAATGTGTTATATCCTAATTCTCCTTCAAGCCCTGCATAGATCAGCTTGGGACCTGATTACTTAGTCGTGATGGCAGCATCTCTCACTCACATTTTTAAACAAAATATATATGAATAATGTCGGTCTTACCAGAATTCAATGAAAAAAACACAGGTACGTTGAATAGCAGATTCCAGATATACTGCTGGCTGAACTGTGATGCCTATACTTTCATATATATTTGCTTTAATAAGGCTAATCACTTTTCTTCAGAAATACACAACGTCCTGCTCTCGGGACTATCTTCTACAAATGGCGTCAAGCCCTTGAATTTTCTCAAGAATATGAAAGGCTTTGGCCAATGAACGAACGACAATTTTGAAATTTGAAATTAAAAGCAAAAACAGACTTGATTTTTGGACACTACCAAGTTTTTTTCTCTCTCCTTCTTAGATTTCTACTGCTAAATATATTTTGTGTTAAGCCATCCCATAAATTTTCTCCCCCTTTTCTGCCCCTTTCTACAACAGACTGCATGTAACCTTTTCCTGCCTTTTTCAAGGACGCGTCAAAAAAGTCACCGTTAGTGCAAGTCCAAACGAGCATGTGTTGGTCTGTCTGTACGAACAAATACCGTCTTTTGTCTATAACTTTATTTCTATCTGTCGGATTTTTTGTTCGAAAGCATATTATTTAACAGGACAAGACCAGCTCTTAGACTAGCCAACTTTTATGATTATAAACCTAGTAATAAAGAATTCAATATATTTTCCATTTTGGTGTTCGTTGTTTTCTAAGTTTCAACTACTTGAATGTTATAAAAATCGCCTCAGATCTTCCTTTTTCCCGATAGGAAGTAATTATGCGTGTGTGTATATATATTTTTTTCCACAGTGTCTGTGGTTAGAAATGTATTGGACTAGCGGGGTATTTTTAAATTTTCAAACTTGCGACTTCGTTTTCGACACAAGCTAAAGGCCTCGTCTCGCACTGTTGGCCCGAGTAGCTAATTCAAACCTCTAACACTTGACAAGCCGGCAGCAGGTGTCCGCTCTCTCAATCTTATGCGTTCGTGGGTTTTATTCTTTCTATCTTTCCTGGTACCCTAAGCTAGTAGAATTTTCAAATTTTTATCGTTAACCCTTGACGGCGAGTTTTAAAGGCCAATACTACCAACGCGGCGATAAATTTTCTCACTATGTTCTGTCCTGCTTAAATCAATGCGTTTTCTGGCGCAGGGAAGAAGACGCGTTACAACTTTATTAATTTTATTTCTACTGCTATTATTTTGACTTTAATAAATATATTTTATGATTTTATCGCTGTATCACTGCACTTTACCACACCAAGACATGCCCAATTAAAGTTGGTTATCTACTTCCTCCATTTTAAATAATATTCTCCTCTTAATTAGATCTTCTCATGCGTTCTTCATCAGTTTTCGAAAAGTTAATTTGATTCTTCTGATAAACAACATCACTAATGCCGTTATTGATTGTTGTGTTTTTTGCTCATTGTCCCTGATTTGCTTCTATATAACAGTACTGGTTCTACGGAACATTTCTGCTCCTGAAACTCACCCGTTCTATTTTATCAGAAGATACTGTTGCTGAGTTATTTGCCGGTTGAAGATCATGCACTGAGTATGGTACTTTAGTGATCTCTTGTTAATCGTGCTTTGTTTAGTATTACGCGAATTAGGGTGAAGGTGTTCATACAACTCAGTAGCATGGTATGAAGAAGTAGTTCATGTAACTTGAACTCAGCAACATTAATGAAGTAATTAATGCCTTCAGATTGAGTCCGTAATATTTAATCACATGTACACACAGGATGATCATTTCAAATAGGAACAGAACATAAGTCCTTATAAGTCATGCATAAATTAATCAATAACGTAGACTGCTGGTTTACGTGTTAATGTCCGTTTAAGGATACAATGCAGTATTGTCGTCAGAACATCACAGCTATATGCACGCGCAGTTAGACATGGCTACCTGCCGACAGTGAGACTGCGAGTCTGAATCTTTCATACGAATTTGACGATTATTCTCCTCCTTCTGAGAATTCTAGTTAAATACTAACCTCCATAAATTTTCCTCTCATATAGAGTTCTAGGACTGACCCTGATCCATCAAAAATGCACATAAAATGGCTATATCATGCCATTGAATTGGAAGGTTAGAAAAAACGCAGCTATTCAGCTTGGCGGTCAAGTAACAAAGGGTAGCGTCTCCTAGTTACCGACTGTGTCCTAAACAACGCTATACACGTCATAATCGATCGTGTATGGAGCGTTCAATAATTGAAACATCTATCGCAATATATTAAATGTCTTAACCTTTACAATTGCACGTCTGATAACCTTTAGCAGACGGCGTTAATATCATATACCGTAACAGATACGAGGAGCTGAGAATGATAAGAGGATGCTAAAAGCGGTGCAGCAGGCCCAACAAGGCCAATGGACTACATGGGAAGTAGCCCTGCTAAGGTCCTTGACATGGAATGGTATATGGCATATGGCACCTCTTAGGCTCAGCTTCATTATCAGATAAATGTATGACCTCCTGCCATCATCCGCAAACCTTGTGACATAGGGAAAGTCTGATGATGCTCAGTGCCCCCCTGTGCCATGAGATGCAGACATTTGAACACGTGCTCTCAGCTTGTAAGGTGGCATTAGGACAAGGGCGGTACACACAAAGCACTAAATGAGCTGGCTGCTGCGATAAACCTGGCAAGGGTGAAGGCGAACAGCAAAGTCAGACCGAGCACTGAAAATGCATAATTTCTGAGAGCAGGAAAGTCAGCACATCCCAAACCAAGCAAATCAAGTAGCCGTTTACCATCTCTTCTTGACTGTGCAAATGACTGGGAGATGGCAGTAGACCTATCTGGGCATATCCAGACGGTATCAGAAGATCTCGAAGACGGCCAGGTATAGTGCTGTATTCTTCATCATCGCACCAGATTATAATGATTGAGCTGACCGTGCAATTTGAATCCAGATTGGACGAGCATGTCGCGAGAGGGTAGATGTTATTTAAAAAGTATAACATATCCTGGACAAAAAATTGTATCAGGTGATACCAGGATAGTGCCAGATAAGAGTCTGGTCTTATAAGTAATACCCCCTTCTCTGAAAAGAGTAAGGGTGTATAGACAATCAAAGGCAGGATCAAGCTGTATAAGTTCCTAGAGAAGAAGGTAATGTATTACTCTAAGTCCCTAAGTGCTCCCTCTCCAGATCTTCCTGTTTATTATTATAATTATTATTATTGACTCTGCTAGGGGATTAACTACATTATTTACCAACAAGAACTTGAACTCGACTTAGATAATTAAGTAAGTCTGCTGGTAAATATTTACAATTTATTTATACAGTTTCTCTTTTCTGTTTGAAAAGATTGAAATGAAATCAAATTCAATTACAATATTAAATAAATAAAAACACTGAGGAAATATACACGACTAGCTATTGTCTTTAAAATTCCTATCAATGGTCCTTCTTTCTGGCTGAACTTCATCTGGTTGTAGACTCTTTGTTTGACTATCAAAATTAGTTCTTTAGTTACTGGATTATAGTCAATCACTGAATCTGAAGTTGTGTAGGCTCTCTGAATTGCACTACATTGTCATCATCAACTACGGTCTTTGACGACTTTAATTTAATTGTGGTTGTCCGGTTTTACACATTACAGTAGCCTTATATGGCTACTCATCTGTTGTGATGAATCTGGTTCCACTCTTGTCCTGGCAGGAAAGATTACTTGAACCTCCTCCAGGCAATAGGTACTTGACTGGCCCTCTGTATTAAAAAGGCTCTTGCACCAGTGGCTGACTCTTGTATGTGTAGTTTTGTGTATAGGATATAACCTAAAACGAATTAGAGGCAACCCCTATATTGACCATCACTATCCCATTATTACAAAGGTTGGGGATGATAGACAGTTTCAGACAGTGTGCTAGCAGATGAACAGGTGTCGTGAAACATTCTAAATCCACATATATAAATTAAAAAGTAAATGTAAAGCCTAACGAATTAATTCAATAAAAGGAAAGAAGAATGGTACAGGACCAGTGCTGTCACAATGGCGTACACCTGCGTTGTAGAACGCCATAATGACTGAACCCGAGATCCCCTTTTTCTACTTCGTCTGCATATTGTAACGCTTTCACGTTTACTAGTAAAGCCTACTGCATCAACTACACGCGTTTCACAAAAATAAAACGTGTACTGTATTTCTTAGAAAACCTTGAGATAGACACACTGCGTAATGACCTAGATTAATATTCCATTAATGTCATTTTATGCACTACGTAAACGAAAAGACAGACGGGCTTAGAGAGAGAGAGAGAGAGAGAGAGAGAGAGAGAGAGAGAGAGATGTACGGAGGAACGCATGCAATACTACCACAGTCTCGCGATATAAAATTAATGCCACCCCACGCGAAAGGCACGCAGGCTTGCTTTTTTTCAAATAAACAGGGACAAAAAACACTACCAATACGAGGTTAGGTTTTAAAAAACATGGTTAATGCTTATTAGGAAACATGACCCAATACTGTTTTACGTCTGAAATCCTGACAGTACAGAAGACACCCCATCGTATAGAAGTGAACGAGTGGTAGAAGAAAATACATATTTTGAACGCAGCCACTTAGCTCCATTAAACTTATATATTTGGGTGCCTTAGGACTTGCTGACAAAGAATATGTTGGGTGTTAAGCAAATAGTCTAATAATTAACAAATTATAGCCAAAATACTATAGGGGTGTTGTCTGACAACACAGGATCATATTTGCTCATAATGGCGTGTTTGGACACTGCTTTAGAGGAAATGAGGCCACCACGTTAAATCCGATTTGATTGGCTAGAATTATATGTAAGGCGAAACATGATTAGTCGACTGCAAATACTATTTTTGGTTGTTAAGGGAAACGGTAGGAAGGGTACTTTTTTTTCAAATGCTTTTGTAAACATGGTCTTATTGGCTAGACCATTTAATATAGTCAATTAGGAGCGTCTGTTCAGTGCCACTTTTTAAAATTAAACTGTGTAGAAGCAAGTGCGTTGAGAACCAGTTCATATTTTTCTAATGAAAGCCTGGGACAGAGGCAGATCGGAATTGTGCCATAACTCATCGCCAGTCAACGTATTTGTTTAATATTTCCTTAAATTGTGGTAAGCTAGACATATTTGATATCTTTTTGATGAAAATTTAATGTGAATTGATAATGTATGTCTGTATGTGTGTGGTTCAGTAGCAAACATGAGGCAAAGCCTAGATATTGCTCCACCATGAACAAAACTTGTCGGAGAGGAGTATAACTGCATGGGATTGCCAAATAGTACTATGACACATATCTTATTGAATAGAAGGAAATAATGCTGGAATTGCAGAGGCGTTGTAACCATTAGGGAGAGGAATACTGGTGTATACTGTTACATGAGAAGCTAGCAGTTGGCCTACCGCGCTGAACTCAGTGTTTGTTATGTATTGTGCTTCAGTGTGGAAATAGATTATAAATTAGTTCTGAAGTAGGAGGTACAACCTTCTTGTTTCAGGGACCGTGGTACTAACGTATTAAAGCAGCACCTTGTCTGAGTTTTGCTGAATCCAGAGGCTGGTAGCATACTCCGTGGTCAATATATCGACCAGTGTTGTTTCTCAAGAACACGGTGAAGCAAGCGAGCAGTGGAGACTGTTTCCTGCCGCCCACACAGAAGTTAAGATTTCGTGGCCAGAGCAGCTCAATCTTGTGTATACTCCCTCTAAAAGTGACTTTACCTTAAATCAAGAGGGACATTTATTTGTTTCAAATAAAAAAATACTGTGAACCTTTCCAATAGTATTTCCACCAGAAACAAATACTTGAAGTCATGATGACAAACAACAACCTAGCTTGAAAAGCCAGTATTACCTCATAGTACTACAGCACAACTTACACACCTATTGCAATAATAATATATGTCAATACAAAGATCCTATCTATAAATTGTGTACATACAACTTGTGATTACATTTGATTGTGATTCCTGGTTCACTTTGTAGTTGAATCATGATATCTATTATTGACAGGAATTAATACATATTTTTAAAAGTTACACTTGACTTATTAAGATAGTCTTATAGAGTGTTCTATGTATGTGAATTTCACAGTGTTGTAAAGTATTGTGGATTAAATTAAATTGTTTATCTGTCTGTTGGTTGTTGTGAACATACACTTCATCATTATCATAACCCTAGACATTCAACGTAGTCATCACAATATTCCAGAATAAGTCTGACTGAGGTCTAAATGTGGTAGCAAAGTAAGGTTATCTGTAACACACCACACTTATTAGATACAGATACCTTCACAGCTGATCTTAGTCAGTTCACTAAGTCCCCTATAAATATTTATATCATCCCACTTTACCACAACAGGACATAGTATAAAATCAACAATCAAATCCAGTTCACTGTAACTACAATTTCCCTCTAAACACTTAGTTAGAGCCATTTGTCCATGATCCACCTCCATACAATGATTAGGTCTTGTTTCACAATACTAAGTAATACCTTAATCAACACATTAAAACAATTCCTTTCATCCCCCCTCATGTTCCTGGTGTGTGATCCATTCCATCAAGAGATAATTCTTTAAATGCTTTTCTAAAACTTTAGACACAACCTTGCTACCATTCTCAATCGATTTGAATATTTTCACAAGCTTGGCTTTTGCCTCCAGAAAATTACACGTTCTACACACTGTAATTAATCCATAAAAATGCATTTATATATATATATATATACTGCTAAAAAAAAGTTAAAGGCCACTTTCAATTTTTAGGTCATTTCAACTAAGCTGTTTTTTTTAAACCTGAACACTCAGTCAAAAAACTTTTGCTGCATTTTGTTGCATGCTTAAACAATGTTTGTTAATCTGACAATAAATCAAATCGCGCAGATCGATGTATGACGGGTCAAGCCTAGTTACAGTAGTCTACCTATGGCCTGCGGGCCTGATGGCCGGCGTGCCATCCGACAGTGTTTCAATGTGTGGCACAGCCACTTATGGATAGTGTTTCAATTGTGTGGTATAGCCACTTACTCAAGTGTAGAACCGTTGTGTTCTGGCTTTAAGCCGATATAAGGATATGTGTCTAAAGACTAGGAAAGTCTATGTATGGCCATTGAGCCGAATGGCAGTGTTGGAATGTGTGGCAAAGCCACTTAAGGATTGTGTTTTAATATGTGGTATAGCCACTGACTAAGTATATATGTGGAACGGTCGATCCACTGGAAAGTGTAAAATAGCGTAAGAATCCGTATCAAATTTAATATAGGACCAGATAGAGTCCAGATTAGAATCGCGAATAACGCAGATTACGTTCACCTTGAACTTATACACATGGCAGTTAAAGCCTGGCGATGCAAGCCAAAGATGTTGAATAATGATACATAGACAGGATCTACAGATTTACGGATAATGTACTCACTAGCATTGTGAAGGGATAATAATTCCAAGGATCGGATTCAGTAGGAGTTGGTTGCAAACTCTATTACGCTACAGACTTAACGGTTAACCCAGACGAGCTAAGTCTGTGGGACGAACACTGCGTAGAGCTTAGTACTATGTTAAAGCCAAGTTGATGTGTGAGAAATGTGTTACGCTCATTGTGTAAAAGGATATATATATATTAAATTGTTCAGTCGTCAATGGAACTTGTTAACTGCCTGAATTATTCAAGTCCTCATTCTGTGCTGTGACTGTTGTTAATCCTTGCAAGGTCAGTCCAGATTATCACAGGTATTCATAAGACTAACTATAATATAGCCAACACTGCTGGAGAATTAATATACAACAACGACACTGAATATAATAATAATTTAATCACACAATAATGGCTTAAAACTGCAATCGAACTATAAGCTGGAATTAGAATAGATGAATCATAATATCTGAAGTATTGACTAGCAACCAAATAAACTCACGTCCAACGGTGCTGAATCTTTTAATAACAACTAGCAAGAAGAGATACAGCGGGACCGTAACATACTGGTGTTAGGAAGTGTTCGGACAATTTTCAGAATTCATCTTTTCCGTTACCCAATTGAACGAACTAATGTTCATGAATCAGGCTTCAAGTTGGGAAGATTCTAGTGGAAACAACTTCAAGATCAATTCAGTTCGTCACAGACAAATTGACAGTGGAAATTGAACAGTTCAAGAAGGTCTCATTCAAGTCGCGGGTCCAATCTGGCAACTCGAATTTACACATCAAGTTACGAAGGTCAAGGTCGAGTCATCACTCCGATCAACGGTCGCTGAGTTCCCTGAATCAAATCGATCGTCTGTCATTCAATCTTTGATCCTGAACCATCACAGAGAACCAGAAAGACAATCCATACACTTGTTAAACCTCCAGAGCAACCGGGGAAGTATTTCAACAGAATTTCTTTCAATATCAATTTCAATCAACCGGTCAAGTCTGCTTCTCAATGGGAACAAGTCAAACAGCTGGGAACATCTTGTTGTGGTTTGCTTGGATCACAATGGCATGATCACATGAAGATAAGTTCTTGTCTAAATTAGAGCTTTCGACTAGAGTGTGTTGTCCAGTTGGCTAGCTTTGGCCTTCAATTTTTCCTCCACTGTCACTTGTCTGTCCTACTTTGCAGTTCTAGTACTCATCATTATGTGTTTATTATTGATGTACTTTATGTAACTTCGCGGGACGGATGGATAGGGCTTATCATTGCTTGGGCATTCCTTTGGAAGATTCAAACAATTATAACGACTTTTAGGGATAATTGCTTATATTCGCTGACTGAGGATCTAACTGATTATTAATTTTTCTTTTGAGTTAGGATATAAATGTTTCTTCAGTTAGCAATATAATCACTTTGCTTGTGCTAGTTGTGACGTCACGTGCTTGCGTCATTTTATTTGCATAACCTAGTTTCCGTATTGTTCGATTTTATTCGTTTGTGATCTAAAATCTCTCTGTCTCATTGTTAGTTTAGGACGACTTGTATCGTAAAATTTTTGTAATGTTACTTTAAACATTTTATTTCTCTTATTAATATGTCTAGTACCTACTTAGTTTCTTTTTATCTGTTTCATAGCGTCGTATGATTGAATATATCATTTCATTTGCTTGTTCCATCCATTGTTTATCGTCACTTGTTTTTGTCTCTGGCTATAGTAAATATCATAGTTACTTTGAATTAATGAAGCTTATACGTTCATAGAATATTTATTGACAATTAATATACTTATATAAATTATTGAGAAACGTAGCACCATGTCTACGTTAGAAGATTTTATTAAAATTGGACAAAGCCTAGGTAAATCAGGTTCTGATCTTCAGACTTATGCTGAAACGAGATATGAAAAGCATTTATCTCAACAAGAAAGAATTGAGCAAAGCGAACTTAAAAAGTTGGAATTGGCTCAAAAAGATAAAGAAATGGCTCAAAAAGATAAAGAATTGGCTCAACAAGAAAAAGAGAGAGAATTACAGAAAGAACTTAAGGAGAAGGAAATAGCTCAACAAGAAAAAGAGAGAGAATTACAGAAAGAACTTAAGGAGAAAGAATTAGCTCAAAAAGATAAAGAAATGGCTCAAAAAGATAAAGAAATGGCTCAACAAGAAATGGAAAGAGAATTAGATAGGGAGAAAATGCAAATAAGAAGAATGGAACTACTTCAATTAGACCAAGAACATAAACATGCTATTGAGCTTGAGACTTTAAGATTAAATGCTGAGAAGGAAAAGGCTGTTGAATTGGCGAGGGTGCAATCAGAACAGTCCCGACCTTCGGCTAATTCAAATGTATTTTATCCAAAATTGAAGATGCCACATTTCGATCAATCTAGAGATTGCATCGATTCATTTTTATCAAGATTTATTATGAAAGTTACAGGTTTAAACATACCTAAGGAAAGATGGAGTAGTCTTTTGGTTGATTTTTTGACCGGGGACTCACTCAAGATTTTCATGAATCTGGATGAGAAAAGCAGAAACGATTTTGATGTCGTAAAAGAAGTACTTCTTAGACGGTTCCAGTTAACTGAATCTGGATTCCGAGAACGTTTCCATATGGCTAAGCCTAGTAAGGATGCTGACTTTGGGGAATTTATTGCTTCCATTAAACATTATTTCAATAGATGGATAGAATTATCAGGTATTACCAAATCATATGAGGGGTTAATGGATCTCATGCTACGTGATAAAGTGCTCTCCTCATGTAGTCATGATTTAGAATCCTTCTTACAAGAGAGACACCCTAACTCTATTGCAGAATATGAAAAATTCGGTAGACAGTTTGTCACGGCACATCCGAATAAGGATGTCCATCGATCTTTTCCTCGAGATCCTATGCCTACGTGTGCAGCACTCCATGATCATAGATCTTATGATCACCGACCTAGATCACAGAGCACGGACGGTCGATATCGTACACAGTTTCGTCATGAATATCGGGGGTCTTACAACTTCCCTCGGTATCGCTCACCATCAAGATTCTATCGTCGGAGTTATCGAGGTTATTCACCTCATGATCGTGGAGGCCACAAAGGCAGGGGTCGTGATGATTATCACAAAGACTATTACAGGGATTACAATAATCATGAATCATCATATAAAAGGAATGATGATAATGATGACTCATCAGATTTTTATTATAAGACAAAATCAGGCAAAAAGAAAACAAATCATTCTAGATCATCTTCAAAGAATACAGTAATGACAAACATGGTCATGCTAATGCATGTACTACCAAAAGAGATCATGATAGTGATGATAACAAACATGCTAATTCATGCAGCATTTTAGATGACTCTTGTTATGTTTGTCAATCACATCTGATATCAGAGAGGAAAAATACACTTCGGTGTGGTCATACAATGTCTTCTATGTCTGCTTGTGAGAATTTGGGAGGTCTCACATATCACAAGGCATACTTATACGGAAGGGAAGTAAGAGTTTTACGTGACTCCGGATGTTCTACTGTCGGCAAACAACACTCGCTTATCGAGCCCTCTGCATTTACGGGTAAAACTGTTAAATGTATCACATTTGGTGGAAATATAGAAGAATATCCAATAGCACATGTCTATATCGATACACCGTTTTATACAGGTATGGTGTATGCTTGCGGGTTAAGAGCTCCCGTGGCTGAGATAACCTTAGGTAACATACCTGGAGTGAGAAATTGCACTCCACACGAGATTACAAAATGGGTTGAATCTCACCCATTGGTAGCAAATGCTGTTGTCACCAGAGCACAACAGTTGGCTACAGATATGGCCACCCCACCTACACCTATAATAGAGACAATTATGTCTCCCGACGTCGTTGCTGAAGCACCAGTGGCGTTTGCGGAAAAACAAAAAAATGATCCAAGTTTACAGCGTTTATTTGCGCTAGCAGAAAAAAAAAAGTTAGTAAACATACGAAATAAGCACAACATTGGTTTCAAATTAAGAAATCCATACTAACAAGATACTATGATAATGGTATGTCAATTATTCATCAGATAGTCGTTCCAAAACAATTTAGACCTTTGGTGTTACAAACAGGGCATGACTCTCCCATGGCAGGGCACATGGGTATTAAAAGAACATTATTTAGAGTCACGTCGCAATTCTATTGGCCTGGTGTCAATAAGGACACAAAATTATATTGTAGGTCATGTACGACATGTCAAAGCATATCACGTAAGGGCAGATTCCATACGGCACCCTTACAGATCACTGATGTACCAGAAAGACCATTTAAGAAGATAGCCATAGATATTATTGGTCCGTTATCAATTCCATCTAATAATGGGTTCCGATATATCTTAACCTGTGTAGATCTTTGTACACGGTGGCCTGAGGCTATACCTCTGAAAACCATCACTACTGCGTCGGTATCAGATGCATTATTTTCAATTTTTTGTCGTATTGGTTTTCCGGAGGAAATTCTATCAGACAGAGGTTCACAATTCACCTCAAATATTATGAAAGAAGTGGAGTCGATGCTCTCCATTCACCATTCGTTTTCGAGTGCATATCATGCCCAAACGAACGGAGTTTGTGAACGTTTTAACGGTTCACTCAAACAGATTCTTCACAAGATCACTGAGGGATGTCCTCGTGACTGGTACAGGCTACTTTGTGCAGCATTATTCGCATATCGAGAGGTCCCCCACGAAAGCACTGGATTTAGTCCATTCGAGCTCGTCTACGGCTCTAATCCTCGTGGCCCAATGATGATCTTGAAAAATGTATTGGTCGGATCATCAGTGGATGAATCCACTCGGACTAGTTACGAGCTGGTGATTGACCTTAGACAAAGAATCATTGATGCGTGTACATATGCATCCAAGAGCATTAAATCAGCGACACAAAAATCTAGATTATTCCACAATCAAGGGAGAAGATTGCGATATTTTAATCCTGGGGAAAAAGTCTGGTTACTTCTAGCTCATGAGGATAATAAACTGTTGGTTTCATGGCAGGGTCCATTTGTGATTATTAAACAAGTCACGGATGTTGACTATGCTATAAACGTGAGAGGAAAAATTAAAACGTTCCATGTCAATATGTTGAAATTGGCAGTGGAAAGACCACAAGAGTTAATTCCTATTATTAACTCTGTGTCTGAGTCTTCACCTCATATTTCTTCTTTTGCTTTAGAAAATGAGGAA
This sequence comes from Oreohelix idahoensis, assembly GCA_024509875.1. NCBI lineage: Eukaryota > Metazoa > Mollusca > Gastropoda > Stylommatophora > Oreohelicidae > Oreohelix > Oreohelix idahoensis. The sequence continues at coordinate 117,573 of JAMPIV010013338.1, forward strand.
GACACTACGTCTTCAATTCCTCTACAGTTTGCTTTACCGTCTTTACAAGCTTCCGAATCTTGGAAGGATGTCACAATTTCTTCGACTTTGTCATCTTCACAACAAAGTCAAGCCAGGGAAATTCTTTTTTCTTTTAACGATGTACTTACTGACCTTCCAGGTCGTACGTCTTTAATCTCTCATGACATCATTCTAACAGACGATCATCCTATTAAGATAAGACCTTACCCTATTTCGTTACATCATAAAGACAGGGTTGAAAGGGAGCTAAAGGATATGATAAAATTGGGAGTTATATCTCCATCAGAATCTCCTTATGCTTTTCCGATGGTTATTGTGAAAAAGAAAGATGGGTCGCTCCGTATTTGTATTGACTTCAGACGTCTTAACCGTATCACAATTACTGACGCTGAACCAATGCATTTGTTGGACGACCTACTTTCGCAAGTTTCACAGGCCACTTACTTTAGTAAACTAGATCTGTCTAAAGGCTATTGGCAGATACCACTTACTGAACATGCCAAGCCTTTCACTGCCTTCACTACGCCATTTGGGTTATTCCAATGGAATTACATGTGCTTCGGCCTTGTAAACGCGCCTGCGACATTTGTGCGCATGATGCGCCGCCTTCTGGGCGATAGAAAAGATGTCATCACATACATCGATGACATCTGTCTATTTCACAACTCATGGGAAGACCATATTACTGGTTTGTCTTCTCTTCTCTTTACACTACGACAACATGGTTTGACTGTAAGACCTTCTAAGGTCCAGATAGGTTGTCAGGAGATTACTTTTCTGGGTCACCGCATAGGTAACCATAGATTACACCCTGATGACAATACAGTCAAGCGCATACTGGAGATTGCTATTCCATCATCTAAGAAACAAGTAAGAAGTTTACTTGGGCTGGTTAACTATTACCATAAATTTATACCACGCTTCGCACAGATTTCTGCTCCTTTGTCCGGATTGTTGGCCAAAGGTAGTCCAAAAAAAAATATTATGGACACCGCAGTGCGAAGAGGCTCTGATTATGATAAAGAATTTATTTAAGAATCCTCCTATCCTGTTATTGCCAAACATACATTTACCATTCTTGATTCAAACAGATGCATCCAGTTCCGGAATTGCAGGATGTTTGCTTCAATGCTATGAAGGGATACTCCATCCATGCTTGTTTGTCTCACGCAAGCTTACTCCTGCGGAACAAAAATACGCAACAGGAGAGCGCGAACTGCTCGCGGTGGTTTGGTGCTTAGAAAAACTGTCTAAGTACTTGATAGGGAGAAAGTTCTTTATTTACACAGACCACAGTCCGCTCACGTTTATCACTTCGAGAACTATGAAAAACGCAAGAATTCACAGATGGTTTCTGTTACTACAAGAATTCGCATTTACAATCATACCGATTTCAGGAACTGATAATAACCTCGGGGACTTGTTATCTAGAAAATTTGCGTCACAGGATTGAGATAACTTTCTTGTCTTGATGTTGACAATGGACATAATTTTATAATTATTATTTCTAATTGTGAATATTAATTTCATTATATCATTTTTGACGATAGATAACATGCATAGATTATAGTCGGTCACATCTTCGCCACCACTCTCTCACGTGCCACGAGTGTCACGTTTGGGAGCGGGGGGGATGATGTTGAGGACTGTTTCGCGGCTTGCAGGCATGTGAATGTTGGCCACATTCGCATGCGTGCACCACGAGACACCTCAATTGAATTAATACCAGAAATCGCGCAGATCAAGATATGACGCGTCAAGCCTAGTTACAGTAGTCTACCTATGGCCTGCGGGCCTGATGGCCGGCGTATGGTTTCAATGTGTGGCACAGCCACTTATGGATATGTTTCATTGTGTGGTATAGCCACTTACTGGTAGAACCGTTGTGTTCTGGCTTTAAGCCGATATAATGATATGTGTCTAAAGACTAGGAAAGTCTATGTATGGCCATTGAGCCGAATGGCAGTGTTGGAATGTGTGGTAAAGCCACTTAAGGATTGTGTTTTAATATGTGGTATAGCCACTGATTAAGTATATATGTGGAACGGTCGATCCACTGGAAAGTGTAGAATAGCGTAAGAATCCGTATCAAATTGAATATAGGACCAGATAGAGTCCAGATTAGAATCGCGAATAACGCAGATTACGTTCACGTTGAACTTATATACATGGCAGTTAAAGCATGGCGATGCAAGCCAAAGAGGTTGAATAACGATACATAGACAGGATCTATAGATTTACGGATAATGTACTCACTAGCATTGTGAAGGGATAATAATTCCAAGGATCGGATTCAGTAGGAGTTGGTTGCACACTCTATTACGCTATAGACTTAACGGTTAACACAGACGAGCTAAGTCTGTGAGAGGAACATTACGTAGAGCTTAGTACTATGTGAAAGCCAAGTTGATGTGTGAGAAATGTGTTACGCTCATTGTGCAAAAGTATATATATTAAATTGTTCAGTCGTCAATGGAACTTGTTGATTGCCTGAATTATTCAAGTTCTCACTCTGTGCTGTGACTGTTGTTAATCCTTGCAAGGTCAGTCCAGATTACCACAGGTATTCATAAGACTAACTATAATATAGCCAACACTGCTGGAGAATTATTAAACAATAACGACACTGAATACAATAATAATTTAATCTCACAATAATGGCTTAAAACTGCAAATCGAACTATAAGCTGGAATTAGAATAGATGAATCATAATATCTGAAATATTGACAAGCAACCCAATAAACTCACGTCCAACGGTGCTGAATCTTTTAACAACAACTAGCAAGAAGAGATACAGCGGGACCGTAACATACTGGTGTCAGGAAATGTTCGGACAATTTTCAGAATTCATCTTTTTCGTTACCCAATTGAACGAACTAATGTTCCTGAATCAGGCTTCAAGTTGGGAAGATTCTGGTGGAAACAACTTCAAGATCAATTCAGTTCGTCACAGACAAATTGACAGTGGAAATTGAACAGTTCAAGAAGGTCTCATTCAAGTTGCGGGTCCAATCTGGCAACTCGAATTTACACATCAAGTTACGAAGGTCAAGGTCGAGTCATCACTCCGATCAACGGTCGCTGAGTTCGCTCAATCAAATCGATCGTATGTCATTCAATCTTTGATCCTGAACCATCACAGAGAACCAGAAAGACAATCCATACACTTGTTAAACCTCCAGAGCAACCGGGGAAGTATTTCGACAGAATTTCTTTCAATATCAATTTCGAAAATCTTCAATCAACCGGTCACTTCTGCTTCTCAATGGAAACAAGTCAAACAGCTGGGAACATCTTGTTGTGGCTTTCTTGAATCACAATGGCATGATCACATGAAGATAAGTTCTTGTCTAAATTAGAGCTTTCGACTAGTGTGTGTTGTCCAGTTGGCTAGCTTTGGCCTTCAATTTTTCCTCCACTGTCACTTGTCTGTCCTATTTTGCAGTTCTGGTACGTATCATTATGTGTTTATTATCGCTGTATTTTATGTAACTTCGCGGGACGGTTGGTTAGGGCTTATCATTGCTTGATTATTCCTTTGGAAGATTCAAAAAATTTTAACGACTTTTAGGAATAATTGCTTATATTCGCTGACTGAGGATCTAACTGATTATTAATTTTTCTTTTGAGTTAGGATATAAATGTTTCTTCAGTTAGCAATATAATCACTTTGCTTGTGCTAGTTGTGACGTCACGTGCTTGCGTCATTTTATTTGCATAACCTAGTTTCCGTATTGTTCGATTTTATTCGTTTGTGATCTAAAATCTCTCTGTCTCATTGTTAGTTTAGGACGACTTGTATCGTAAAATTTTTGTAATGTTACTTTAAACATTTTATTTCTCTTATTAATATGCCTAGTACCTACTTAGTTTCTTTTTATCTGTTTCATAGTGTCGTATGATTGAATATATCATTTCATTTGCTTGTTCCATCCATTGTTTATCGTCACTTGTTTTTGTCTCTGGCTATAGTAAATATCATAGTTACTTTGAATTAATGAAGCTTATATGTTCATAGAATATTTATTGACAATTAATATACTTATATAAATTATTGAGAAACGTAGCACCATGTCTACGTTAGAAGATTTTATTAAAATTGGACAAAGCCTAGGTAAATCAGGTTCTGATCTTCAGACTTATGCTGAAACGAGATATGAAAAGCATTTATCTCAACAAAAAAGAATTGAGCAACGCGAACTTAAAAAGTTGGAATTGGCTCAAAAAGATAAAGAAATGGCTCAACAAGAAAAAGAGAGAGAATTACAGAAAGAACTTAAGGAGAAGGAAATAGCTCAACAAGAAAAAGAGAGAGAATTACAGAAAGAACTTAAGGAGAAAGAATTAGCTCAAAAAAGAAAGAGCTAAAGAAATGGCTCAAAAAGATAAAGAAATGGCTCAACAAGAAATGGAAAGAGAATTAGATAGGGAGAAAATGCAAATAAGAAGAATGGAACTACTTCAATTAGACCAAGAACATAAACATGCTATTGAGCTTGAGACTTTAAGATTAAATGCTGAGAAGGAAAAGGCTGTTGAATTGGCGAGGGTGCAATCAGAACAGTCCCGACCTTCGGCTAATTCAAATGTATTTTATCCAAAATTGAAGATGCCACATTTCGATCAATCTAGAGATTGCATCGATTCATTTTTATCAAGATTTATTATGAAAGTTACAGGTTTAAACATACCTAAGGAAAGATGGAGTAGTCTTTTGGTTGATTTTTTGACCGGGGACTCACTCAAGATTTTCATGAATCTGGATGAGAAAAGCAGAAACGATTTTGATGTCGTAAAAGAAGTACTTCTTAGACGGTTCCAGTTAACTGAATCTGGATTCCGAGAACGTTTCCATATGGCTAAGCCTAGTAAGGATGCTGACTTTGGGGAATTTATTGCTTCCATTAAACATTATTTCAATAGATGGATAGAATTATCAGGTATTACCAAATCATATGAGGGGTTAATGGATCTCATGCTACGTGATAAAGTGCTCTCCTCATGTAGTCATGATTTAGAATCCTTCTTACAAGAGAGACACCCTAACTCTATTGCAGAATATGAAAAATTCGGTAGACAGTTTGTCACGGCACATCCGAATAAGGATGTCCATCGATCTTTTCCTCGAGATCCTATGCCTACGTGTGCAGCACTCCATGATCATAGATCTTATGATCACCGACCTAGATCACAGAGCACGGACGGTCGATATCGTACACAGTTTCGTCATGAATATCGGGGGTCTTACAACTTCCCTCGGTATCGCTCACCATCAAGATTCTATCGTCGGAGTTATCGAGGTTATTCACCTCATGATCGTGGAGGCCACAAAGGCAGGGGTCGTGATGATTATCACAAAGACTATTACAGGGATTACAATAATCATGAATCATCATATAAAAGGAATGATGATAATGATGATTCATCAGATTTTTATTATAAGACAAAATCAGGCAAAAAGAAAACAAATCATTCTAGATCATCTTCAAAGAATAATGACAAACATGGTCATGCTAATGCATGTACTACCAAAAGAGATCATGATAGTGATGATAACAAACATGCTAATTCATGCAGCATTTTAGATGACTCTTGTTATGTTTGTCAATCACATCTGATATCAGAGAGGAAAAATACACTTCGGTGTGGTCATACAATGTCTTCTATGTCTGCTTGTGAGAATTTGGGAGGTCTCACATACCACAAGGCATACTTATACGGAAGGGAAGTAAGAGTTTTACGTGACTCCGGATGTTCTACTGTCGGCAAACAACACTCGCTTATCGAGCCCTCTGCATTTACGGGTAAAACTGTTAAATGTATCACATTTGGTGGAAATATAGAAGAATATCCAATAGCACATGTCTATATCGATACACCGTTTTATACAGGTATGGTGTATGCTTGCGGGTTAAGAGCTCCCGTGGCTGAGATAATCTTAGGTAACATACCTGGAGTGAGAAATTGCACTCCACACGAGATTACAAAATGGGTTGAATCTCACCCATTGGTGGCAAATGCTGTTGTCACCAGAGCACAACAGTTGGCTACAGATATGGCCACCCCACCTACACCTATAATAGAGACAATTATGTCTCCCGACGTCGTTGCTGAAGCACCAGTGGCGTTTGCGGAAAAACAAAAAAATGATCCAAGTTTACAGCGTTTATTTGCGCTAGCAGAAAAAAAAGTTAGTAAACATACGAAATAAGCATAACATTGGTTTCAAATTAAGAAATCCATACTAACAAGATACTATGATAATGGTATGTCAATTATTCATCAGATAGTCGTTCCAAAACAATTTAGACCTTTGGTGTTACAAACAGGGCATGACTCTCCCATGGCAGGGCACATGGGTATTAAAAGAACATTATTTAGAGTCACGTCGCAATTCTATTGGCCTGGTGTCAATAAGGACACAAAATTATATTGTAGGTCATGTACGACATGTCAAAGCATATCACGTAAGGGCAGATTCCATACGGCACCCTTACAGATCACTGATGTACCAGAAAGACCATTTAAGAAGATAGCCATAGATATTATTGGTCCGTTATCAATTCCATCTAATAATGGGTTCCGATATATCTTAACCTGTGTAGATCTTTGTACACGGTGGCCTGAGGCTATACCTCTGAAAACCATCACTACTGCGTCGGTATCAGATGCATTATTTTCAATTTTTTGTCGTATTGGTTTTCCGGAGGAAATTCTATCAGACAGAGGTTCACAATTCACCTCAAATATTATGAAAGAAGTGGAGTCGATGCTCTCCATTCACCATTCGTTTTCGAGTGCATATCATGCCCAAACGAACGGAGTTTGTGAACGTTTTAACGGTTCACTCAAACAGATTCTTCACAAGATCACTGAGGGATGTCCTTGTGACTAGTACAGGCTACTTTGTGCAGCATTATTCGCATATCGAGAGGTCCCCCACGAAAGCACTGGATTTAGTCCATTCGAGCTCGTTTACGGCTCTAATCCTCGTGGCCCAATGATGATCTTGAAAAATGTATTGGTCGGATCATCAGTGGATGAATCCACTCGGACTAGTTACGAGCTGGTGATTGACCTTAGACAAAGAATCATTGATGCGTGTACATATGCATTAAAGAGCATTAAATCAGCGACACAAAAATCTAGATTATTCCACAATCAAGGAAGAAGATTGCGATATTTTAATCCTGGGGGAAAAGTCTGGTTACTTTTAGCTCATGAGGATAATAAACTGTTGGTTTCATGGCAGGGTCCATTTGTGATTATTAAACGAGTCACGGATGTTGACTATGCTATAAACATAAGAGGAAAAATTAAAACGTTCCATGTCAATATGTTGAAATTGGCAGTGGAAAGACCACAAGAGTTAATTCCTATTATTAACTCTGTGTCTGTGTCTGAGTCTTCACCTCATATTTCTTCTTTTGCATTAGTGAATGAGGAAGACACTACGTCTTCAATTCCTCTACAGTTTGCTTTACCGTCTTTACAAGCTTCCGAATCTTGGAAGGATGTCACAATTTCTTCGACTTTGTCATCGTCACAACAAAGTCAAGTTAGGGAAATTATTCTTTCTTTTAACGATGTACTTACTGGCCTTCCAGGTCGTACGTCTTTAATCTCTCATGACATCATTCTAACAGACGATCATCCTATTAAGTTAAGACCTTACCCTATTTCGCTACATCATAAAGACAGGGTTGAAAGGGAGCTAAAGGATATGATAAAATTGGGAGTTATATCTCCATCAGAATCTCCTTATGCTTTTCCGATGGTTATTGTGAAAAAGAAAGATGGGTCGCTCCGTATTTGTATTGACTTCAGACGTCTTAACCGTATCACAATTACTGACGCTGAACCAATGCATTTGTTGGACGACCTACTTTCGCAAGTTCCAAAGGCCACTTACTTTAGTAAACTAGATCTGTCTAAAGGCTATTGGCAGATACCACTTACTGAACATGCCAAGCCTTTCACTGCCTTCACTACGCCATTTGGGTTATTCCAATGGAATTACATGTGCTTCGGCCTTGTAAACGCGCCTGCGACATTTGTGCGCATGATGCGCCGCCTTCTGGGCGATAGAAAAGATGTCATCACATACATCGATGACATCTGTCTATTTCACAACTCATGGGAAGACCATATTACTGGTTTGTCTTCTCTTCTCTTTACACTACGACAACATGGTTTGACTGTAAGACCTTCTAAGGTCCAGATAGGTTGTCAGGAGATTACTTTTCTGGGTCACCGCATATGTAACCATAGATTACACCCTGATGACAATACAGTCAAGCGTATACTGGAGATTGCTATTCCATCATCTAAGAAACAAGTAAGAAGTTTACTTGGGCTGGTTAACTATTACCATAAATTTATACCACGCTTCGCACAGATTTCTGCTCCTTTGTCCGGATTGTTGGCCAAAGGTAGTCCAAAAAAATATTATGGACACCGCAGTGCGAAGAGGCTCTGATTATGATAAAGAATTTATTTAAGAATCCTCCTATCCTGTTATTGCCAAACATACATTTACCATTCTTGATTCAAACAGATGCATCCAGTTCCGGAATTGCAGGATGTTTGCTTCAATGCTATGAAGGGAAACTCCATCCATGCTTGTTTGTCTCACGCAAGCTTACTCCTGCGGAACAAAAATACGCAACAGGAGAGCGCGAACTGCTCGCGGTGGTTTAGTCCTTAGAAAAACTGTCTAAGTACTTGATAGGGAGAAAGTTCTTTATTTACACAGACCACAGTCCGCTCACTTTTATCACTTCGAGAACTATGAAAAACGCAAGAATTCACAGATTGTTTCTGTTACTACAAGAATTCGCATTTACAATCATACCGATTTCAGGAACTGATAATAACCTCTCGGACTTGTTATCTAGAAACTTTACGTCACAGGATTGAGATAACTTTCTTGTCTTGAAGTTGACAATGGACATAATTTTATAATTATTATTTCTAATTGTGAATCTTAATTTCATTATATCATTTTTGACGATAGATAACATGCATAGATTATAGTCGGTCACATCTTCGCCACCACTCTCTCACGTGCCACGAGTGTCACGTTTGGGAGCGGGGGGATGATGTTGAGGACTGTTTCGCGGTTTGCAGTCATGTGAATAGTGGCCACATTCGCATACATGCACCACGAGACACCTCAATTGAATTAATACCAGAAATCGCGCAGATCGATGTATGACGCGTCAAGCCTAGTTACAGTAGTCTACCTATGGCCTGCGGGCCTGATGGCCGGCGTGCCATCCGACAGGGTTTCAATGTGTGGCACAGCCACTTATGGATAGTGTTTCAATTGTGTGGTATAGCCACTTACTCAAGTGTAGAACCGTTGTGTTCTGGCTCTAAGCCGATATAAGGATATGTGTCTAAAGACTAGGAAAGTCTATGTATGGCCATTGAGCCGAATGGCAGTGTTGGAATGTGTGGCAAAGCCACTTAAGGATTGTGTTTTAATATGTGGTATAGCCACTGACTAAGTATATATGTGGAACGGTCGATCCACTGGAAAGTGTAAAATAGCGTAAGAATCCGTATCAAATTTAATATAGGACCAGATAGAGTCCAGATTAGAATCGCGAATAACGCAGATTACGTTCACCTTGAACTTATACACATGGCAGTTAAAGCCTGGCGATGCAAGCCAAAGATGTTGAATAATGATACATAGACAGGATCTATAGATTTACGGATAATGTACTCACTAGCATTGTGAAGGGATAATAATTCCAAGGATCGGATTCAGTAGGAGTTGGTTGCAAACTCTATTACGCTACAGACTTAACGGTTAACCCAGACGAGCTAAGTCTGTGGGACGAACACTGCGTAGAGCTTAGTACTATGTTAAAGCCAAGTTGATGTGTGAGAAATGTGTTACGCTCATTGTGTAAAAGGATATATATATTAAATTGTTCAGTCGTCAATGGAACTTGTTAATTGCCTGAATTATTCAAGTCCTCATTCTGTGCTGTGACTGTTGTTAATCCTTGCAAGGTCAGTCCAGATTATCACAGGTATTCATAAGACTAACTATAATATAGCCAACACTGCTGGAGAATTAATATACAACAACGACACTGAATATAATAATAATTTAATCACACAATAATGGCTTAAAACTGCAATCGAACTATAAGCTGGAATTAGAATAGATGAATCATAATATCTGAAGTATTGACTAGCAACCCAATAAACTCACGTCCAACGGTGCTGAATCTTTTAATAACAACTAGCAAGAAGAGATACAGCGGGACCGTAACATATCTCATGCATCGCTCTCCATCTGTCAACATTGGTCAAGCGTCTTCGCTGAGCCATGGCTAAAATGGTAAATGTTACAAACATTCCCATTGCCTGTTCCTTCCGAAAAGTTGGTGAGATGTGTTCACTATAGTCACGACTTGCACGTGAAAAGCAAATTTTAGCAATGTTATCAACAGGCTTTGCCATAGGAAGCATTTTCAAACATGCATTATTTTCCTTTCCACCACGTACATTTGATTGAATTTGGAGGTACACACACGTAACACAGATTTGATTTATTGTCAGATTAACAAACATTGTTTAAGCATGCAACAAAATGCAGCAAAACCTTTTTGACTGAGTGTTCAGGTTTTAAAAAAAAACAGCTTAGTTGAAATGACCTAAAAATTGAAAGTGGCCTTTTTTGGAGCAGTATATATATATATATATATAAGGTAAAGGTAAAGGAACCCGTTACACGCCCTTTGAGGCATATTGGGAATATGGTGTTAGGCCCATATTATCTTGACCGTCGGCACACTAGGGGTGATGTGGTCGGCATCACTCCGGCCGCCTTAACCTTCCCAGAGTTGCTCTGGTACCCTCTTGGGGCTGGGTCAACCCAGGAGCCGTTTGTGGCCTAAAAAAATTCCCACCTCATCTGGGGATCGAACCATAGACCACTGCGCTAGGAAGCCAGTGCACTAACCACTATGCTACCGCGGCTCACATATATATATATATATATCAATATACATATATATATATATATATATATATATATATATATATATATATATATATATATATATATATATAGATATATATATATATATATATATATATATATATATATATATATATATATTGATACATTCTTTCTTACCCTCAGGCACACACAGTCGAGCTGTTAATGGGTATCTATTAGTCTGCTCTCAGATACAAAAGGCAAAGGCAATCCGCATTAACACTTGCTTTACCGCTCACTGTGATTTTCAAAATATTATGGCCTATTTTCTTCAGAACCCGCGTTTATTTATAGTGCGAGGTCGGGCGTCCGAGGGGTTTTCCTGTTCGCTAGTATTTGCATCCCAAAAATGCTTGTAAAATCTGCCTAGGTGTGCAAATCAGGAAAACTAAGATTTTATTTATCTACGTTATTCCTGGAGCGATTTTCTTCATCTCAAGCTTTAAATACGCTCTGTATTATTCTACACCTTCCTAGCTACTAATCTGTTACTTTCCTAAATGCATTTATTTCTATGCGTACTTTAAACAGCCAAATTATGGACTAATCTGAGGCCTCGATGCATTCAACCAAAGTTTTCTCCCGTCCTATATTACTGGTCGTGAAAGTCTCTACACAGACGTGTAGAGCAACATCCCCGTTGTAGAATTAGAGACCTCTTCCAGGTGGTACTTCTTTCCTACTTATGTAATTAAATGGCATCCATCACTCGGTTGCACGGATTAGTCCTAGCCATTTTGTCTGTTCAATGCTTTTGTAAACACGGCAGAACGGTACCTTCTGATTGGTCAGTGTATTAAGCAGTTATCATAAAGTATGGTGTACGGTTCCGTTAGAGTTACTAGAATAACTTGTTGTGACCCAGACGACTTCACGATAGAGCAACACTCGTTCAAATTAGCCAAGTATAGTGATCTGGCCTCTGACTTGAGACGCGATGGGTTCACTGCAAGGGACATGGTTGTTGAGGTAAGTACAAGAGGTCTCGTGGCTGCCTCAGTGTATGATCTACTGAAACTGTTGGGTTTGAAAGGACATTCAAGAACAAGGGCACATAAGAGGCTCAGCAAAACTGCGGAAAAGGCATCATGCTGGCTGTGGAACACTGCAACGGGCTATGGAACTCGAGACGGTTCTTGTGCGTTAATTCACCGGGAAATTATAATTTTACAAATTTATTACCCAAACTGAGAACCGTCCTTTTTCTTGACTGAAAAAGGTTGATTTCACATTGTGATTTGGGAGTGCCGCTGGTTTAAAAAAAAAAAAAGGAGGCAAGTTAAAAAAAAAAAAAGAAGCGTTTCTCGCTTACGACAGACCCGCCATCAACATCCCCCCTCCCGTATTTTTTAAAAGTTTATAAACCAATAGAACGGAATTGAATCAGTTCTACAAGTTAACGGTACCCATTTACAGCTGGTTAGACTGATGCGTGACACCTGTTCCCTTCCTCGCTGCCGTTGCCTTCTCTAACTCAAGATCAGAGTGAGGTACCCATTTACAGCTGGTTAGACTGATGCGTGTCACCTGTTCCCTTCCTCGCTGCCGTTGCCTTCTCTAACTCAAGATCAGAGTGATGTACCCATTTACAGCTGGTTAGACTGATGCGTGACACCTGTTCCCTTCCTCGCTGCCGTTGCCTTCTCTAACTCAAGATCAGAGTGAGGTACCCATTTACAGCTGGTTTGACTGATGCGTGACACCTGTTCCCTTCGTCGCTGCCGTTGCCTTCTCTAACTCAGGATCAGAGTCAGGTGCCCATTTACAGCTGGTTATGGAGTGTTAGAGACTTCACCATACTAGGTCCAGCATTGAGTTAGGGAAGGAAAAGACAGCGAGGAAGGAAACTGGTCTCCCCACCTCTCGATGCTGGACCTAGTATGGTGAAGTCTCTAACACTCCATAACCAGCTGTAAATGGGTACCTGACTCTGATCCTGAGTTAGAGAAGGCAACGGCAGCGAGGAAAGGAACAGGTGTCACGCATCAGTCAAACCAGCTGTAAATGGGTACCTCACTCTGATCTTGAGTTAGAGAAGGCAACCGCAGCGAGGAAGGGAACAGGCCACCCCACCTCATAAAGCTGGGACCCAGTACATCGAAGTCTATAACACTTCACTCCCCTACGGCAGAATGTGCTACGTGACTACAACCTTACGAACGGCAGGCGTGTTTTTAAAAAAATTCTAAGCAACGGGGGAAGGGGGAGAGGACAATGTGAAATGACACTTTTTCAGTCAAGAAAGAGTACGGTGCTCGGTTTTGGTAATAAATTTGTAAAATTATAATTTCCCGGTGAATTAACGCACAAGTACCCTCGAGACAATAATTTGTTTTCAACATAGGGGTTACTTTCACAATTGCCTATGGCTAGCAGAAAATGAGAGTGAATTTGAAAGCTGCAACCAAGGTGGATTGGGTTCAATTCTCTGCAATAAACAACAGGAGGCTGACACTTGGTCGTCATGACCTAAGTGGGCCCGCCCCCTCCCCCTAGAGTGTAAAGGAGATTAAGAGGCCGAAACACTTGATCGACGGGTGTGACGAGATAGATAATAGATGGTGATAAGTTGATAGTAGATCCTGTAAAAGAGTGCTGAACTATTAAAGATACCTCAGTCTCAGAAATGAGCACTGGTGTAAGAATGGCACAAGATGTAGTCAGACTGTTAAGAACTCTTGTCCAGATGGTAAAGAGCAGATCAAGAGTCTACCTCGCTTCTCGTACGACTACCCTATGCTCTATTTTAAAGTAATTCCACTTAAACAATTTCACACAATAAACAAAATGGAATTAACTTCACAAAGTCAAAAAAGTACAATAAAATTAATCAATTTATTTATACATATTTTCTTCTCTTCTTTCTTCTTGGTAAAAAGGAAATTATATATGTGTGTGTGTGTGCGCGCGTGTGCGTGTGCGTGCGTGCGTGCGTGTGGTGTGTGTGTGTGCGTGCGTGTGTGCGTGCGTGCGTGCGTGTGTGTGTGTTTACACAAAATTATTCACAGAATGAATTTGAATTTACACCACTAAAAAAAGTGTCTGAGTTATTATGTTTACCTCACTGACTATGTTCAAAAAAGTGTTTCATCATCTAAGTCTTCTGTATACTTGTTGTGCTCAACCGTTTGTGACTGTTATCACTTAACTTTGGATATAGTTCTGGAATGATGACCAACAATGCCTCAACCAGTAGATGTTGACACACCACTGTAGAGTCTTTACTGAACAGCCAATGCAATATGGAGGCCAGCGAATAGGAGTGGTGTAGAATGTAGTGTTCCTTGTCCCTATGCAGGATAACACTGATGGATCTCATTTCCAAATTTTGACTTCTACAACATGAAACCTGAAACAACACAGACCACGTGGATAGCATCTTCCTATACGTTCCCACTAGCCTAATGTAGGTGGGTGTTGCTATCATCAGATATGCATGTGTATGTGATGGCCACATGTTTTTGTTACATTTGTCAGTGTTACAGGTGTCTATATACTGATACATTACTAAAGTTATAATAATATCATATATATATATATATATATATATATATATATATATATATATATATATATATATATATATATATATATATATATATATATATATATATATATATATATATAGAATACATCAACTATTTACACTCATATTATGATGTCTTAGTCACCTTTACTTCCTCTGCCTGTAAAGTCAGATCTGAAAAGTGCTGTAACTTTCTAGCAGGTTGTATTAATCCTGATAAGGACTGTTGACAGGACTCTGCTGAGTCACTGTTGGTTATATTGTTGGTTTTCATCTTCATTAATCATACCAACAATTACATGTATTATACATGGTACATTAACATCATAACTATGTATATCAACCAACTAAAATATCCAGAAATAAACAGTTATATTAATTTCCCAATTATTTACAGTAATTCTACTTACCCTCTAGATGTCAGAGTGCACTAGCTGGACACTGAATAAATCAAGTTAGGCTGCCACTAGGACACATAAGAATGAAGTCAGCGACTATAGCACGTTTCCCTAGCTTTGCCCTCAAACAAATGTAATTATCTGATTAAGCGTCCAACGTATTAATACCATTTTTTGCATACGATGTTATATTGGGTTAGACCCAACAAATATATACTTTATATCTGTGCATCTTGTCTAGTTAACATAAACGAATGAAATCCTTTGATCTTTGTCGGCATACTAATTATTGTGTATCGAGAAAAGAAATTTTACCACATCAGTCTCAGGTTCTGTGAATTGATTAGGCATAGGCGTGTCTACTATTACAATAATGTGGACATCACGTTTGCATATGAATACCTGTTGAAGATGATTTCTTAAATGATCTGCATGCGAGATACTCGTGACTTTGTCATTGACATTTAGTGCGCTACCAAACTGGACCTTCATTGTAGCGCTGATATTGATTAACATAATACCATAAAGATTTCCCATTAATAAAACTATCTTGACGTAGAAACATTTATTTTATTAATATTTTCAGTTCGGGAAAAAGCTCAATTAATTACTTAAAAATTACACAGCTGAAAACGGGGAGAAATAAATAAAGGAAACCTATAGGGGTAGATAGAGGACAGCTGGCCGTTTAATAATCAATTTTGATATTAAAAATCGGTCCTTAAATAACTGAGATATGTAATATAGAAATAAAATCAGACTAGCGAACACACTGAACAACGCTCAATGTTTATGGTCCAAAATTAGTTAATTTTTTTGACGCGTCTTTTGATTGGCTGGTTGGAATTGATAACTTTTAACCCTGTTTGAATAAGTCCGCCATTTGAGAAAAACTTACGCACAGACAGGTTGAGAGCAGATGCAAAGCGTTGGTGACAAATGCCTTTGCCGTCTGGACGACACAGCAGTCTGGAATTGAGCCATTTATTGCTAGTCAATCCTGTGATTGTGTGATTATTTTTTACTGGCGGGTTACATTGCCTATTACTTAGTGGTGGCAGGAAACCTGGTGCAGGCAGACTTTGTGTACTATAAAGCCTCAGTAAAGCTGCATGCTGCATCAGTGGTCAGTGTGGTGGATTTTGATGTTAAATAGCTAGAATGTGAATTTATGCAGATGTGAGGTCAAGCTGTGAAGGCCCCTGAGTCTAATAAATAATAGGTTTGTATAATCAGGGCACCTTGCTGCTACCACCTACGACCTCAACCTGCGACGTATTTTCTCCTAAGTAAAATGATGGTGTATGTATGCTATCTGGCTAGTGTCTAGGGTAATGTAAGATGTGATGTAATAATGTGACAACAAATACACCTAATACTATAGGAAAAGTAATTGACAACACCCAGAGTTAAGTTTAAATGTGAATTAATTGTTTACAATTTATTGTTCCAGTATCACAATTTTGTGTATACTGGAATTGAAATTCAAAATGATCAATCAAAATATTTACATCAAAATGATTCAATTTATAACTGTATATATTATTATTCACAAATTTAATTATATGTGTCAATCTGGGACAATGTCACTGTACTATTGCTCCTATGAATGGGTACTGTTAGGAAGAACGTCTAAGTTCATCACAATCTGAATATTTATTAAACACTTGGGAAATGAGAGTAATTTTTGGTTTGATCTATCAAATGCCTGCAGACACTGGCTTAACTTTGTGGCTTCTGATGTGCTTGATGAAGTATAGTCACACGACCAGCTTCCACTAACAAGTCAGGCTTCTGATCTTGAAATACAAGGAGGCACACAGTTGATACTGCCTCACTTCTTTAATTGCAGAAATATACAGATCTCAGTTGACCTGGGCTCACTTCTAGTCGTGGATGAAACCCGCATCAAATGAAAATTTCCTACTAATAAGGTTAATTGCGATATATATGGTCAAATCCAGTTCGCTTGCTGGTGCAGATCAGCAAATCCAAGAACGCACTATGATCTTGCTTTTAACACAACTTTATTGTAGAAACAATTTTCTAAAGTGGCGACGAACGCCTTTCCCAAATGATTTTTATCACCCTCATAGTATATTTGCCTCCAGCCAATCAGGACCTGTTTGGCATTCTAGCGTCTTATTTTCAAATTGAACTCAAATTTTCAAATCTTGGACTATCTTACCCTTCCCCCACTATCTGTCAAGCTGAGAAAGAAGTAGTGAGTTCGTCCATCTGTCTTCTGTCAATATCGCCTTTTATAACTACTAAATTATAATTCTGACAAGTAATTTGTGCTCCTGTTTGCTGTCTGTCACGCAGTGGTTACATGTTTATACGTTTATTCATTATGTTTACTATTATCGTTTTCCTACTATCTAACCTTGTATGCTTTGCTTTTGGCTCAAATTCAAATTTCTGTAAACAACGAACTAGTGACACGACCACCAATTCCCCCTCTCTCTCTTACTATATATCTTTTTAAAAAAAATTTCCACGTTTCATCGTAATTTTTTTCTTTTTCTTAACTGCCGTTCTCATTCAGACGAAGCAGCGCCTTTTGTAGTACGTCACAAAAATTCTACAACGCGTTTTCTTTACGTTACCCTATAGTTAATTTTTTTAAGCCTGAAATACACTGCGTATGTGTATATATATTCTGGGGTGTCCAACATTGTGGATATAGTATTAGAACCGCGTGTTGAGCGAAGAGGGGTTAGGCGAGGCGGCGTTAATCTTTGCGTTAATACTTGCCGCAGTTTCGTGCCGCAGATCGGGAAATTGTCCGGATTGCTACAATTAGTGGCGTTAAAGTAAAAGTAGTACGTTAATTCAGACGGTAGGTTGGTGTCACAGTTCTGGCAGATCGTTAATTTGTTAGTCTCAAGGACGAAACTAGAAAAGAGTGTAATTTTTAACTGTAGGATCATTGTCTACGCGTTACTACGATATAAAATACAGAGCTCTACTGGCGTTGGGGAAGCAGATAAGCAAACAACCACGGGCGGGTTTATTTATTATCATAGGAGTAAAATCTTACTGAATTTAGCGATTGTTTTCACAGATTTCGCTACACACCTCCCTTCCTGAAACATGCATACATTGCAGGTTATAATCTGTGAGACGACTAGCGCAAATTACATCCTATGTCCTAAGCGTTTTCTGATTTTCCTCATAAGGATGTTGTTAGCCAGTTCTGTTTACGGTCACCACAAATGTGAAGGTGGGATTTACGTTATGTTTTTGTAGGAACGTAGTAATACCTTTACTGTGTACTGTTGTAGTCAGTCCGACCTGGGCCAAGCAGCTTTGTTATGCGTGAATAGCTCACCAGGCGTTGAGGTGCTAACAGGGTGGCATGTTGACATACAAACATCAGACATTTCTGGTATGTGAGGTACTCGAAGGTTGTATAATTGACAAGTGATGTGGGTGTGTAGACACACGAATGCGTTTAGGATCTTTGATAGGTAAACAAAGCACCCACTCACTCACATGCAGTAGTCAGTAATTGTATAAACTGCTGGAACTTTCAACCATTTATTTACGTGACACAGTGACATCAACAGTTACAGTCAAATGGACGAGAATCAAGGACATCATATACATTGGAAATGACTGGCAAAACATCTGGCATATAGATCTTGAACCACTCATCTATAAGAACGTTATCGACAATCGTCTGTCCTTTAATAACTGTTCATATGTGGTAATTAATAGGAATATCGAACATCATCAGTTTTGTATAGCTCGTAGGTATGATGTTAATAACGCTGGCTTGACAACATATTCTTTTTCCTACCGTAGCTCATGGCCCCTGACTGAACGCGTCAGGTAGTCCTTAACAAATATAGTTGCTTAATATAGAAGTCTGTGAACTTGTAACCGAAGTCAAGACTTCACCTGGCTTCACCTGCCAGGCACTTCTTTTTCTGCTCAAAGTTATAGGCCGTAATGACGGGCCTTATAATGGTTGATAAACAACTGTGCTTTTTTCCATAGGCATGTATTATCTTCCACGCTGAAACGTACTGCCATCCTGCGGGTTTCAAATCAATATATATTCATTCTGCTTCTGTAAAGTACTTCAACCAATAGACCTAATTGGCTACGTTAAGCACACAAAATGGACTCTGGATCACAAGAACTGTGAGCGCTACTCACAGGTTCATTCTCAATGTTCTGCAAGCTTTGCATAATAATTAAGTTATTTTACCTTGGACAGAATTCCGAGAAATACACAAATAACACCTGTCGTCATTCCAGACGAACAGAATAACTCTGGGGAGAATCATGGATCACAAGACTATCTTTTCTCCAGATAATGCAGAGAAGAAAACAACGGACATCTTCGTCCGGCAGGAAACCAGATCATCAAATCCAGACGGAAGTCTGCTTGGTTCGCGCTAAAAGCTAGCGCATGCATAGACAGAACAGATTTGAGAACAGTTAACTATCCCGTCTTAAGAAAGAATAAACAAAGGGAAGGTAACTCCTAATCAACCTGTGTCAGGGAGTTAACATACAGTTCTGTACCTTCGACCATCAAAAATATTAAATAGATTTACATCTTCTGGGACCGATCAAAATGACGGCAACAGATGTCTACTCAGGAAGTCCGCTCATACATTCTGCGACCCCGGTATATATTATATCGTAAACGAATAAGGTTGCATGAGTAATGACCACCTTAATAGACGTGCATTTTCATGCTTGGCCTGTGATAAGAATACGAGAGGCTGGTGATCTGTTTGTACCACAAATGACCTACCATAGAGATATATCTGGAACTTTTTTATAGCCCAGATTAGTGCTAAACATTCTTTTTCACTTGTTGAATAGTTTTGCTCCGCCTTATTCAACTTGTGGCTAGCATAAGCAACTGGGTTTAATTCCCCATCAAGTGAAGTGGACCTTTGCAACAATGTAGCCCCTAATCCGATGTTGCTTGTATCCGTTCTCACCACACATTCTTGACTTAAATCAGGCAATTTCAATGTCGGCTTGCTGGTGAGTTTTTCTTTTAACTCTTGGTAGGCTAATTCGCACTGTGCTGACCAAATAATCTTATCAGGTTGTCCCTTACGAGTTAAATCTGTCAGAGGTGCACATATAGAGTTAAAGTTCTTTAAATATTTCTGATAAAACCCACACAATGAGACAAAAGATCTCACATCTTTTTTTGTTTGGGGCCTCGGTGCTCTCTGCAGTTTCTCCGAGTTCTTGGGGTCAGGGGTAATGTTTCCCTGATATACAGTGTGTCCCAAGAATTCCAATTCTTTACAACCCACACAACATTTGGTTGGTCTAGCAGTCAAATTTGCTTTTCTGAGCCTATCGAATAGCATATTCAGAGAGTTAATGTGTTCTTCGAATGTTTCAATGGCAATAAGAATGTCATCCATGAAATTCGTTATACATGGATTGTTCAGTGGATCCAACAATTTATGCATCATTCGGGAAAACACACTCGGGGCATTTTTCAACCCAAACGGCAACATGTTGAACTCATAATGGCCTTCCGAGGTGCTAAAGGCTAAATAAGATCGAACCTCAGGCTTCACTGGAATTTGATAATAGCCTTTGCTAAGATCAACCTTAGAAAAATATTTTGCCTTGTTCAGCCTGGCAAACAGCTGATTTGTATCAGGTAATGGATCCACCTGACTTTCTGTGACAGCATTCAGTTTCCTGTAATCTATACACAGACGATGTTCCCCAGAGGGTTTTATCAGCAAAACCACACTGGAGCTGTAAGGAGATTCACTGTGAGAAATAATTCCTTCCTTCAACAAATAATCGATCTCCTCTTTCAATGCTTTCTCCTTAGCGAACGGAATCGTATAGGCTCTCATACAGATGGGTGTTGGGTCTATCAACTTCATATCATATTCTAACAGGTTTGTGTGCCCCGGCTTATCCGTTAACACGTCTGTATGTTCAGTCAGAACCTTTTGAACCTGCTCTCTCTGAGCTTTAGTCAGATGCTTACTGATTTTCACCTGTGCAAACGTTTCACATGGTTTTAATGGGTACTCGTGAGAGTTGAGTGGTTCATTTTTCATACCCGTTGCTATCGACAAAGTCAGTAGATGTGTTCCATCCTGGATTTCTCTGTCCAGGTATTTCTTTTAGAGGTTCACATGATAAATTTTCTCTTTCCCCTTTTTGTCTATTTTATAATTAGTTCTAGACACCTTCTCTAGAACCGTATATGGACCTTGCCATCCAATTTGCAACTTGTTATTGCTGCCGGGTAGTAGAAGGAGCACCTTCTCTCCCACAGCTAATTCTCTATCCTTCGCTTTCTTGTTAAAATACGCAGCATGTTTTTTCCTGGCTTGTCTGAGATTATCATTAGCAAGTTTCCAGCCAGTTTTGAGACGAGTGGTCAGCTCGTTCACATACTGATAAGATGAGGTAACAGTCTCTTCTGCCTTCTCATCTGTCCACGTCCACAACAGGGCTTCCAGTGGACCGTTTATTGGCCTCCCAAATAACAGGGTTGCCTACATATGTTTCATGGCACCGGCAATTTTCATGTAATTGGAAGTGTGGTGGTAGTGACTTTTCTTCCTTTTGTCATCACATAAGAACCTTCCACTACCAATTCTTTTCCTGGGGTTGTCTCCCCTCAGGTTCAAATTCAATGTGAGAGAACTTCGCTCTCTTTTATTTTCACCCAGTTCACATAATTCCGACCGAGGGATTGTCGGCTTATTCTGGGATAGACTCACTCTTTGTACTCGCCGCATCGTGGCACATTCAATTGAAGACTGTGTGTGAAAAGAGGGTTCCCATTCCACTGTGTCTACTTTATTATATATATTTTTTTCAGGCCTAAGTTTGCCCCGTGGCGTTTCTAGGTCCTGATTATTATGTTCCCTACTTGTGGGTGTTCCCTCATGAAATATACCGCAGGCTTCTACAAAATTCTCAATAACTATCTTTACATCTGGCCAATAATATTTTTGTGAAACCTTTTGGCAGATGGTACCTACTTTCTCGTGGTCCCCATCTTTTTCAACATGTAAACTCCTTATTAACTCTGCCCTATACATCTTGGGAAGTACCAGTTGTCCATGACCATTGGATCCAGTTCCAGCCTTCCTAAATAAGAGTTTATCCTTCATATAAAATTCTCCTTTGTTTGGAGGTGTATGGCATTTAGGCAATTTTTTAAAGCACGGCTTGAGTGACCTATCCTCCGCCTGTGCCTTCCTCGTCTCCTCTGGATGAGTATTTATAAGTTCATCCTCCTCCTTCCTTGACTGTGACGTGGTCTGCACTGTTGCCATGATCACAGGTTTCCTGGGATTCCCCAGGAAAACATATCTACACCCCAATATAAGAGGGTAGATTGGTTCATTTATCACTGCTGCTCTAATCACTCCTTCCACATAGCGAGTTTTCACAGTTATCCTTGCAATGGGAAGTGTCATGGTTGCTACGTCCTTGGTTGCGGCTTGGAATTCCACTGTTTCTGTGGTGTATTGATCTGCTCGCACCAGGTGAGAGCTCACGACTGAGTCATAATCTAAACCTGTATCATAGAGACACCTAATGGTGACCCCATTACATTCAACATCCTCACAAACTGGGGGGGGGGGGTGTGATAAGGTTCCTGCTGTCCAGTAGGTTTCACCTTTAATCCCTTGTTCCCCGTTTTTATGGCAGCGAAGGAAGAAGGTTTCTTAGTACACACTTTGTTGTCATGAGTGTTCCTCTTGCACCATTTACACCATTTATTTCCCTGAGGGAAAGTTTTTCTTTCACTGAATTGCTGGTTTCTATCACGTTGGTCAAAACTAGGCTTATCATAATAGTCTTTACCTTTATTAAATTTGTCCCTATGTTCAAATTCAGGTTCGTTTTGGTTTAGGGGGGCTTTATTATGGTCAATAGGCTTCTTCTTTATGCCTGCCATCTCAGACTGGGCAGCCTAATATCTTTCAGCCACATTTAAGATCTCCCCCAGTCTCTCAGCAACCTGTTCCGTGAGAAATTTTCTCAGGTCTGGAGCCATGCACTCTCTTAACTGCTCAGTCATAACCATTTCCCTTAAATCTTGGGTTTTCCCCAGAGCAGTCCATTTCTCCAGGTATGTCTCCAGGCGTGCAGAGAACTGGTGATAAGTCTCCCCAGTCAGCAGTTTGGCATTTCTAAACTTTTTCCTATAAAATTCACTGTTCTTCTCATACCTAACTAGAAGAGCTTGCTTAAGAATGTCATAGTCGTCTTGGTCGTCTTTGCTCAGCTTGGCAAATACCTCATAAGAGGTTCCCCTAAGCCCCTGTGATACCTTCATACTCCATCTTTCTTTCTCTAGCCCATACATGATAGCTAGTCTTTCAAATCTAGATAAGAATGATTCAATATCATCATCTTTCTCCACAAATGGGTCCAGATGAAAACCCATGGCTGAGTTGGAGGCAACCTGGCTTGCAGCAGAGTCAGAGGTGGATGGGCTAGTACCATTTTCAGGAGCATGGCCTTGCAACTCTAACTCCCTTAGTCGTAGCTCATGTTCCCTTTGGAGTCTTTTATCTTCAGCCTCCCGTTCTGCAGCCAATCTCTTGTCTTCCCTTTCAGCCTCAAGTCTCCTTTCTTCTTTCTCCCTTTCAGCCTCAAGTCTCCTTTCTTCCTTCTCCCTTTCAACCTCAAGTCTCCTTTCTTCTTTCTCAACCTCCAACCTCTTAGCCTCTTTTTCTGCCTCTAATTTCTTCTCCTCTAACTGCAGCCTCTTGATCTCAGCCTCCCTCTCACCCTCTAATTTCTTAGTCTCCCTAACATCTTCTAATAAAATTCTTTTCTCCTCCGCTAATCTATCAGCCTCTAGTTTCTTAGCTTCCCTAGCATCTTCTCTCTCTCTTTCAATAAATTTATCCACTTCAGCTGTTACGTAAGCTATCAGACCTTTACCGTCCATCCCCATGTCCTTTGCAGCCTGCACTGCAGCAGATCTGAATTTGGCCAAATCTGCCATTTTCTATGTTAATAATGTTAAATGTTATTAAACTAATTTAAACTAGTTAACCAACCTAAACACAAAACATTAGGCACTGATATCTCAAACCATTCTCAAATTATTTTAAATTTTATATTTTAAAATTACTGGACAAAACGACCCAATATAATTACTAGGAGAAGTTTAAAAATCCCGGGAGCGAGCTATCCAATATATGTGATAAGTTTAAATCCCGGAACAGGAGACCCCAATATATGTGGTGGATTTTGATGTTAAATAGCTAGAATGTGAATTTATGCAGATGTGAGGTCAAGCTGTGAAGGCCCCTGAGTCTAATAAATAATAGGTTTGTATAATCAGGGCACCTTGCTGCTACCACCTACGACCTCAACCTGCGACGTATTTTCTCCTAAGTAAAATGATGGTGTATGTATGTTATCTGGCTAGTGTCTAGGGTAATGTAAAATGTGATGTAATAATGTGACAACAAATACACCTAATACTATAGGAAAAGTAATTGACAACACCCAGAGTTAAGTTTAAATATGAATTAATTGTTTACAATTTATTGTTCCAGTATCACAATTTTGTGTATACTGGAATTGAAATTCAAAATGATCAATCAAAATATTTACATCAAAATGATTCAATTTATAACTGTATATATTATTATTCACAAATTGAATTATATGTGTCAATCTGGGACAATGTCACTGTACTGTTGCTCCTATGAATGGGTACTGTTAGGAAGAACGTCTAAGTTCATCACAATCTGAATATTTATTATACACTTGGGAAATGAGAGTAATTTTTGGTTTGATCTATCAAATGCCTGCAGACACTGGCTTACTTTTGTGGCTTCTGATGTGCAGGATGAAGTATAGTCATACCACCAGCTTCCACTAACAAGTCAGGCTTCTGATCTTGAAATACAAGGAGGCACACAGTTGATACTGCCTCACTTCTTTAGTTGCAGAAATATACAGATCTCAGTTGACCTGGGCTCACTTCTAGTCGTGGATGAAACCCGCATCAAATGAAAATTTCCTACTAATAAGGTTAATTGCGATATATATGGTCAAATCCAGATCGCTTGCTGGTGCAGATCAGCAAATCCAAGAACGTACTATGATCTTGCTTTTAACACAACTTTATTGTAGAAACAATTTTCTAAAGTGGCGACGAACGCCTTTCCCAAATGATTTTTATCACCCTCATAGTATATTTGCCTCCAGCCAATCAGGACCTGTTTGGCATTCTAGCGTCTTATTTTCAAATTGAACTCAAATTTTCAAATCTTGGACTACCTTCTCCTTCCCCCACTATCTGTCAAGCTGAGAAAGAAGTATTGTGTTCGTCCATCTGTCTTCTGTCAATATCTCCTTTATTTACTACTAAATTATAATTCTGACAAGTAATTTGTGCTCCTGTTTGCTGTCTGTCACACAGTGGTTACATGTTTATAAGTTTATTCATTATATTTACTATTATCGTTTTCCTACTATCTAACCTTGTATGCTTTGCTTTTGGTTCAAATTCAAATTTCTGTAAACAACGAACTAGTGACACGACCACCAATTCCCCCTCTCTCTTACTATATATCTTTTTTTTTTAAATTCCACGTTTCATCGTAATTTTTTTCTTTTTCTTAACTGCCGTTCTCATTCAGACGAAGCAGCGCCTTTTGTAGTACGTCACAAAAATTCTACAACGCGTTTTCTTTACGTTACCTTATAGTTAATTTTATTAGCCTGAAATACACTGTGTGTGTATATATATATTCTGGCGTGTCCAACATTGTGGATATAGTATTAGAACCGCGTGTTGAGCGAAGAGGGGTTAGGGAAGGCGGCGTTAATCTTTGCGTTAATACTTGCCGCAGTTTCGTGCCGCAGATCGGGAAATTGTCCGGATTGCTACAATTAGTGGCGTTAAAGTTAAAATATTACGTTAATTCAGACGGTAGGTTGGTGTCACAGTTCTGGCAGATCGTTAATTTGTTAGTCTCAAGGACGAAACTAGAAAAGCATGTAATATTTAACTGTAGGATCATTGTCTACGCGTTACTACGATATAAAATACAGCGCTCTTCTGGCGTTGGGGAAGCAGATAAGCAAACAACCACGGGCGGGTTTATTTATTATCATAGGAGTAAAATCTTACTGAATTTAGCGATTGTTTTCACAGATTTCGCTACAGTCAGAAGACGACTCTTGTGTTGACCTTGCATAGTCTACAGTCATCCACCTCAGACAGGCTGTCAGGTCAAGTCCCTTTAAATGGGCATATGAGATCTCATGTTAACAAGTTTCCACAACAAGAACAGAAATTCCTGTGGGCGTGAAGATACCAACAGACCCTCACATAATTGACTTTTGGTTATAGAAAGTAGTAAATCAGACTGTGGGATACACATACAGGGACACTTTAATATACCAGTTATGGACAAAGGGTCCTCTTTATTTATTTATATGTTGTAAATAAAATTTTCTTGATTTGAAAACATTCCTGTCCCAAAAGAATTGAGGTACAGGAAAATAAAAAATTGTAATATATTAATATAACTTTACTAACAGTCTTACCTACTTCACTTTTATTGAGTTAAAGTTATGTTTGACATTGTTCATACATCACAATAGATACATTACCCTAGACACTTGCCACACAACATCACAGAGATTATTTTACACAGAGTGAGATCTTAGAGAGGTAGCGGATAGGGACCTTGAGCACATCATCATCATCATCAATTAGACTCAGGGAACTTACACAGCTGGACCTCACTTTGTTTACCCTTAGTGAAGGAACATCAATAACCTCTCACATACCACAGTGAAATATCTTTGTATGCTGTGTCTTTTTTACAATTCCAAGTAATTCAGGCTTCAGGGACATTTCGTTGAATGGAATGTTGTTTTTGGTCAGCCAAATCTTTATTACATCTTTAGTACTTGATGAATTAGGAACTTTATCTTCTGGTGCCACAACGTTGTGATGTGAAGCATTGTCCATTATCAAACACGACGGTCTATCCAATGAAGGAAGTACATGATTCACAATCCCATCTTGAAATATCTTGCCATTTATTTCTGTATGATAATCCCTATTATCTGTGGATTTTTAAACAAATATGAGTTCAGTATTATTTAGAAGCCCATGATGGTTGCTTCCTGCATGTGCAATTATTAGGCGCTGTCCTTTGCTGCTTGGTACTAGTCTCTTAGTTGTACCATTAGATGAGTGCCATTCTCGTTCATTACTGTGGTGCGCATTGATCCAAATTTCATCTAAATACACAAAATCATAACAATCTCTTCTCATTTCTCTGACCTCGCGTAAATATTTGCTTCTCATTGCAACTATATGAGGCTTCTCACAAATAAGGTTTCTACCACCAACATATTTTCTAAAAGTGAATCCCAAACTCCTAATAGTCCTCCATGGCGTAGATTTGGAAATATCAATGTCATTATTCTTTCTTAACCAAATTTTCAATTTCCTTAAAGTCACTGCCTCATTATTGTGAAACATATTGCAAATTTCTCTGCGGATCAATTCTCTGTCAAAATTATCCACCACTCTTGGCCTAATTTTCGTATGTAAAACACTGGAATTAGAAATGTCAGATGTCGCTATCCAGCGGTGCAATGATCGTTTGCTTATCCCCAAGGCATGAATAGTCCTCTTTTGTGGGTTTGAAATAGAATGATATAGTTTTCCTCGAGTAGCTTCATTGCAGAAATAATTAAAAATCCTATTTGTGATTTGCTGTAATGTCATAAAATGTACTCGCAGACTCATTTTTTCCTACTTAATCATACAATACATTTTGTAGACACGCCACTGATTGACAATGTGTGAGTAACACCGGATATAAATTGTTTTATGTTCAAGAAGTATAATTTCACGCAATTTCACGCTAAAATCGTGCCAATTGTTTGTTAAACCAATCATGTGCAAATGAGGTCATATAATTTACTGTAGACATTTCAATATGTGTGTGTGTGTGATGTGTGTTGGCAAGTAGAATTTTGATATTATATCGCAAAGAAACGAAAATTGAAACCAATGGCCGCATTTTAATGAAAAATTTAATTCATAGGGTCTATACCATTTCAAATTCACACACAAAATTTCACTTATATGCGTTATATATTCGCTGAGATATAGCATTTTGAAGTTGGGCAAAGCTAGTGAAACGTGCTATAGCTCTGTCACCTTCTGTCCACTGAGTAAACTGATTTTGTGCGTGTGTGTCGATTTCAAATTTGCCGCTGTTTATATAAACGTAAGGCAATCGACCGATATAACACTTACGTCATCCAGAACTTGGCTAAATGTTTGCAGCCTCTCGAGAGCAGATTTTTGCAGTTTGTGCTATTTCCACTACTCAAAACCTCTCATTTCTCTTTGTAGTAAAATCTGCGAGAATAATCGCTCATTTCAGTAAGATTTTAGTCATAAAATGATAATAAGTGGACCCGCACTATTGTGTCTGACGGTGATGCTCTCACACGCCAGCAACGCTGCCTTTTTGTGCAGTGCTAAAGCCTATAGAACGATCCCACGGTAAAAATCTAACACGCGTTTTAGTTTCGGTTTCGAAAACGTACTACCAATATTTAACATTTTGCCAGATCTGCTGCATAAATTCTGCAGCCAAGACTTATAATTAACGATTTCGCGGAAGTGTGCCGCAAAATAACTATCTGAATTAACGTATTCTGTCAACTTTAACGCAAAATTTAATAGTAATCTTTACATATTTTGGTAGTGTTACACGATACAATACAAATTATTAACGCCAATTCTTAACCCGCCACGCCAACACCCCGCCTCGCTTGACAGTCCGCCATGCATATATAAAGGCTGGAGCAAACCAACAGAGGCAAAACACGCACTCAATTTTATTGCCTCCTCGCGGTAATGTTTCTGACGACACAAAAACAAGTTAGTTATTTGAAAAATACATGCTAGCGAGAGGGGAAGATGGCGGTCTTGTGTAAAATATTTATTTGACGATGACCGGTGACAAAATTGAAAATCTAAAACCATAATTAAACTGAACATAAAAATCATATGGTAGTATAGCTTAGAGTCCACTGAGCAAGAATGTGTTTTAAAAAATATAATAGTCCCAGTATTAGCCAAGTTATGGAGAAAATACCAAATGTCTACGGACGCACGACCAGACAGACTGTTGTTCCTGCTTGTTTTTTTTTTCATAACGTTAGTGGGGACACCGGCTTAGA
Source organism: Oreohelix idahoensis (assembly GCA_024509875.1). Taxonomy (NCBI): domain Eukaryota; kingdom Metazoa; phylum Mollusca; class Gastropoda; order Stylommatophora; family Oreohelicidae; genus Oreohelix; species Oreohelix idahoensis. The sequence continues at coordinate 146,765 of JAMPIV010013338.1, forward strand.
AGGGAGGCATTGAGGTAAATTCAAATTCGCTTGGGTAACAAGAGTATAGGAGGAGAGGGGAGCGGTAGGAAAATTGTTACCAAAAACTAACATCGTTTTGTATTGGCATAACTAAAGCAGACTGGCCAATCGACTACCAGACGCAGAGTATGTTTGGAATTATTTTTGTTTTTCAAAAACTGCATTTGAATTCTGGTAGTCGCAAGCTTTTGATTGGCCAGTGCTACTAAATATTAGCAAAAAGCTTTCACTATTCATTGCCAGTTGAACAGTATTTTTTATTCAGATACGCTGAGAACAGCTGTGATAAATTTAAAAGTAAATTAAATAACTAAAAAAGTATTTCACAGTCTGGACGAAGCAGAAGAAACTGAGGCCATTTCTTTGCAAAGTCAGCGTCTTTTGTTTATATTTCTTGATTTGTGAGGTTTTGTTTCCTGTTGCCAGCTGGTGACAGAAAACCTGAGGAGTGACGATAGCGCCAAGAAGTCTCCGACACTTCATGTATGCTGTCAAGAGATAACAGCAGGAGCTTGGGCGTGTGACGTGATATCGATATTTCTGCAACTACACACTATCTTATCATTCAACAAGAAACCCCAGGTGATATGTTAAGGACCTGGGTATATCTGACAGTTTCGGTTTAAATAAACCTTGGTATTTCAAATCATACTCAGGAAGTTGATGGGGTATGACGATAATACAGCCCCTCATACACAGTGACTCTCCCTCTTAGAAGAATAAAGTGTAAACTGTGAACATTCCAACAGGAAAGACATATATTAACTTTGTAGTTATTTGGGCAGATTGTCCACACAATTTTAGTTAATCTTTTATGTAAACTATCTTGTCCTCATTTACAAAGACCTGTCCAAACGATATGACTGGACAGGCAAAATAAATTGTACAAAAAAATTATCAAATTTAAAGAAAAACTTAACCACAGGTTTTATTCACTTCCTCATAGAAACTTAAAGTGTTTTTGTGTTGTGTACCATCATTTCATTTCTCCCCTAGACACTAGGTACATCATACACCAGATACTAGAGTCAAAATAGTGACCGTGTGAGATCTAGGGAGGTAGCGTTAGGTTTCCTGCCCATAATTCATCATCATCATTTATAGAGTCAGGGGCCTACATGTGCTTGACCTCACACGGTTAATACATACATGGATTTCATTCTTTTTAGGATACCATCATAACCTCCCCAGCAAAATCTAACTTTGCTACACTCTTCAACTATAATCACTGTCACTTTCCTTCATATCTCATTTTATCCAGCTCATTCGTGACTTTCTTCAGGTGTAGATTGTATTCCACTCTGAACTGTCTTCAGTTTTATGAGAATTTCCAAAGTGAACGAAACACGATTTTCACAACAAGGTGACACGCACAATTGCAGTTATTACAGTCTTTACAACATGCAATACAAAACCTACGATGTCCACACTTGCATTCCATCTACCTCGATATAAGGGTTGAGTAGCAGTATGTTGTAATAATCCATTCCTAGAATAACTGGCTAATCCTAACCTTTGACTAGCACAGATTCCGATAGCTTGTTTCACCATCGTGGATTTTTACGCGTCGGCTGTCAGGAATAGCTCGTTTCTGATTAGAAGAGGAAGACCACGAAACAAAACAAAAAATGTATTATATCTTTAATTCAAATGCCTCAATTTATTATGACAATGGAGACGTTGAGAAGGACAAACAGAAGAGCAGACGGAGGGAACGAGAGGCAGGAAAATACCAAATGAACTGACAGGACGGCATAAGGGGAATCCACCAACATTTCTCATAGGGAACATCAGAGACATTGAGGTTGTGGAGAGAAACGATTTCCTACGACAGGGGTTTTCAACTCTTTTTTTTTGCGCATGGCCCCCTCCCCCCTTTCTGAGCCTCATTTACCTCTGTGGCCTCCCTCTCATAGTCGCTGTTAGCGGCAAAAAATGTACTTTACTATCTTACTGTTACCCCCTAGAAATATGCAATGGCCCCTAGCGGGCCACAATTTCCACATTGAGAACCACTGGCCTACACCACCTGGAAAGACAATTTATGAAAACAAGCACAATTGGTTTATTTTCTTTTAACACGTCAATACGAGGAAGTTGGTCCACTATATAAAGTGAATATCCTGGTATATTATTAATATTATTAAGGATCTATAATGCGTAGTGAACAATCTAGGTGCTTGCTGCTCTGCTAGAATAAAGGGCAGAATTGTCGCTGGAAATAGCGGGGGTTACATGATAACAACCTCCAGCATGAGAAAGAAGGTAGAAGCAGCTACTGCAGCCTTAAGATGGTTGTCTGAGACTTCATTAACAAGGGCAGTTATTGTGTCAGACTCACAATCCATGCTTTGGAAGGTCCAAAGTGGATGGCTCCGACATGAATGGAAACCCTCCATAGAAGCTACGAATCTTCAGGAGCTGGTGTGGATCTACTGTCCTGGTCATGCATGGGTATGCGGCTATGCCAGAGCTGACGGACTAGCTTCAAGAGCACCCATAGAAGGTGCACTGGAAATGGATAAGGGAGAGATGCTGAAGGCAATTAATGATCATTTATTTAGAGAATGACACTGCAATAGATGAATCATCAAGGCTAAGTTTGCTGGAATCTGGCATCAAACCAACAGAGATGGGCATATGAGAGGAATCATCCTGAGTGTATACAACCAGCACGCAACAGGAACAATTAGCATTTATACCCTTCGACGTTTGCTGACGAAGACTGAGCATCTATGTGTTTGCCTGGAGTGCATGGACGTTGATTCTTATCAATAATAAGAAATAAGCAGTTACAAATTATCACTTTAATATTTTATCTGAACAAAGACATCTACAAATTGCACGTATTTACTTTTAACGATGTTTTTGCTGTCTTTTGTGTGACATTATTAAAAAAAAAAAAACAGAACCATACTACGGTACGCATTTTCTTCATTCACTCAATTATTCATTCATTATTTTTTATTCCCCTAGTAAAATACGTCTTCAAAAAAGTTAAGCCCAGTATTCAAAGGGTACCCGATACGTTCTGGATATTTTCCTCGTTTTCCTTATTCCGTTTATTTATGTCTCCAGCTCTCTTCTCCTTGCGTTATTAGTTTCTCTATAATCTCTCTCTTACACTGGAGATTTCAGAACAAAGACTGCCTTCTAGTTATAATATAAGGTTTTCTGGGAGGCTGTCCTAACAGCAGCTTCTTCTTATCTTTTCATCCACTGGCATTTTGTCATTTTTTTCTCATTATTTTTTTCACTGGTGATTTCGTCCAGCTTTTCAGTCCTTCTATTTTATGCAAGAACCCAATTATGCAAGTTTAATTATATATATATATATAATTAGAAGCGTTATCGGCGTGGATGAGCTAGATATGAGAGGTATGGTGGAGGACATGATTGGAGTGAATATACTGGAGGTGAGAGGTACAGTCGAGGATAAAGATTGGAGTAGATGTGATGGAGGTGAAAGGTGAGGTGGAGGACATGATTGTAATAGATTTGCTGGTGGTGAAAGGTATGGTGTGTCACGAGCGTGTAGGTTTTAGAAATATTTGTCGAGTTTGATAATTTTAGTAAAATCTACAAAGTAAGTGAACTGTCAGATTTATAGAGAAAACACAGATAATGTGGTGACATTAGGGTGACTGTATGACAACCTGGAAGGAGGCTATTACAGCTATCTTTCTTGCCAAGCCCACACTTGCTTATAGTCTTACGAATCAACCGCTCTCTCTTATTTCTCACAGACAGATAGAGAATACAGTAAGAGTTAAATGTGTATGGAGAAAGGTCATGAACAGCACAGTAACAAAAGGTTAAAATTTATTAAATTCTTGAAAGTAGAAAATATGTATATAAATCAAGTATATCAGAACACCAACAAAAAAGAAATGCAGAAATATCACAAAAATTTAACGATTACAGAAACATCAAGGAAACAAAACCAAATATTCTGCCCCGATCCATAAACTACATCGTTTTATTACTATCTTCTGTTTCTCATAAGATTTTAATTTATATGTTAATCTGTGCCTCTTTCCGTTTTTAGTGGGATATAGTCTGTATCCGAAGAAATCACGGTATACCCGGCTACACACCCAGAGATAAATACTTCGGCTGTATGTGTATGATATAACGCTATCACAGTGTCTAAAGTCTCTATCCAGACTGGAGGAGTATCCTATATCCACTGGGGAAGAGCAAACGCTGCCCTTGCGTAGCCTTCACAAATTACAAACACGATAAGCTATTGGTTTATCTCTAGTCTTTCCATTGACCGCAAAGACGGGCGGGGGTTTTGACTGACCAGAAGTATACAAGACGAAGTCAAATTAGGACAGCTGTCCGCTGCGCTATTATCCAGCGCATGAAATAGGCTTGCGTGCTTGATGCTTAAATCTGGTTGGGCTGGTTTTGAACTTTATTGTGACTGAACGCTCAGTTTAAGCCCACAGTCAGATGCTTTCAATTCAGCTGGTGAAGATGAGCAAGATGAGGTATTGGACGCCCCTAAAGCTCTAACGTGTATTAAATCGGCAAGTTGTAAACCACTACTGCACAATACGATTTCAGATTAGCTGTTGCTGGTTATACACTGCATGAACTAAATCCCCGTTAGAGGGCTTATGTGAAGAGGACTGCCATTTCACGTACGTTATGACAACTCGTGGAATTCGTTGTTTACTGGAAGCGTGAGGTCGAGGAGAATGTTACATTCCTTGGCTGAGGTCCAGCTTGAGCAGTGGGGTACCCTGGAACTAAGACCAAAACAAACAACCTTTACATCAAGCAAATAAATACAATCATAACAAAGGTATAATAAACTGTTATGTCCCATTGTAGTAGGTGTATTATAATTATGCTAGGTAATTCTCGGTGCTGTTTTTATCCACATACGTTGTTCTCCTGTTAATTCCACTCTATCAATTATCAGCCTGCAATCGCATAGGCTAAAATATCGTGTGCCTACAGGTACATCTTAGCATGTGCGCTGACAGAAACAAGCTGCTCGATATCTTTTTCCAACTCAACATATGGGCTGTCAAGTGGTTCCCGTTAAGAGGACACGCAATTCATCTTACGCCATTAAGAGAATTACAAAAATATAAGTACCAGATACATTACATAATAAATTATATGTGCCCTTAGGGGTCAATACACAAAACGGGAAAAGTAGTAACCTCCCAAGAATTGAATACATGAAAATGCAATGTTTATGCTATTATATATAATACATGGTGGCTTAAACGTAGGATATAATTATATCCCTGGCCAGTGACTGCTGATTGCCGTGACAGTTTAAACTGGTGTCAAACTACACAAGTAGGCATATCATAATTCCACACTCAACCCCGAGAAGATTCTCTCTCAATTTAAAAAATGACTGCCTCCTACCATTCAAGTGAATAACTTACACCACTGACATTTCCCAAAAGTAATGACAGCTTTAAGCTTACTATTTAACCCAAGATAAACACTGAACAGACTATGAGGTTCTTCGCCTAGTAAGTATCTGTTCGCAAAAGTTTACCATTTAACCCATGGTAAACAATAACACCAAGAGACACCTAACAGCTTAAGCACCTGTTAACTTTGGCGGCAGACGGTGCTACATTATCACTGAATTAATTACCGGGGAGAAGTCATCAAAAAATAATTCAAGTCACACTGCTATCAGTTATATTTATATATTAAAGCTAACATGAATTATATTAAAAAATATCAACTCACCCCGAGATGACGAGAATAAGGCAACACGAAGTCTAGTTTTGTTCCCACAACTGCCTGTGTCTCATCTGGCTATCTACGGGTGCGAATAATCTCATCAAGTTATATAGTCTAAAAGAGACGCTAACCCAGCCAACTGGCATCACATGTTTTCGCAGGTGTTCGGTCGCTGTGCTTTTACAAGCGTAATCTCGAGTAACATAATATTATTCAAGAGTCTACATCAGAAGACACTAGAAAGTCCCCTGCATAAAACATTATATTATCTCTCGCCAGCTGACATAAAAAAGTGACGGCTATCAAGGGCCGCTACCAAAGTCTCAGAACGAACGTGAGTTTCTCTTCCCTGAATGGAGATGAAAAGGGGGATATCCGGCTATCAAAGGGTTGCCTCGTTACGCCGCTCAAGCTACCAACCTGAGTAAGACAGCGGCACACGCCCCTCAAAGAAACCATTTACTCGGTCAGTAGTAAAAACACTGTTACGAGCCACGAGCGTTCCGCTAGTTTGGCAGAATGCAGGTGCGTCTTAGGTAAGATTACCACAATCACCGCTCGCTGGCCACCAAGAATCGAGCGATGCATTTATAATGAGCAAGAAACGAAAACAAAAACCCAGACACCCTTCGGGGTGGGTGTCTGAGAGGGGAATAATAGGGTTACTGAGGCCATTAGACATGATTGAATTATGTGTGGTCATGAGAGGTACAATGGAAAACATGATTGGAGTAAATATGCTGGTGCTGAGATGTATAGTCGCCATTGGGTTAATCGGAGAATTAACCGTGGAGGATTGGTCCTGGTTGCTCAGATAATAAACATGACTCAGATGAACAGAAACCAAGTGATTTATTAAAAATGCAGTTTGTTTTTTTTCACTCGGGCAATGCCGGGTATATCTGCTAGTCTCTCTCTCTCGGGTGAAATGTATTCACCACAGTCACGACTTGCACGTGAAAAGCAAATTTCAGCAATGTTATCAACAGGCTTTGCCATAGGAAGCATTTTCAAACATGCATTATTTCCCTTTCCACCACGTGCATTTGATTGACCTTGGAGGTACACACACGTAACACAGATTTGATTTATTGTCACATTAACAAACATTGTTTAAGTATGCAACAAAATGCAGCAAAACTTTTTTGACTGAGTGTTCAGGTTTTTAAAAAAACAGCATAGTTGAAATGACCTAAAAATTGAAAGTGGCCTTTAACTTTTTTTCTGTATGTATATATATATATATATATATATATATATATATATATATATATATATATATATATATATATATATATATATATATATATATATATATATATATATATATATATATATATATATATATTGTCACGAACGGTTTATATAATGAATGTCAGTACTCATGCTCCGGTGGGAGCTAGATATGTTTATGTAAGTTGTGAGTTGAAGTGAGTGAATGTTAAGTTTGACTGCGGGCATGAATGCATTAGTAGCAGTTAGTGCTAATGTTGAGTTCACGGGCATGACTGAGTTGTTTTGAACGAAGTGGGGTGAAGACTGGTCAGGTGTGAAAAGGGTCATGGGTAAAAAGGGGATTCGAGACAGAGATTAGAGCGAGGAGAGATTACGTGGAGAGTGAAGGCGAAATGGTTGAAGAAAATTAGGAAATATATTAAGATATTGTGAAATTCGTTCCATGAGATGCTGTTCTAATTATGCACATCATACGTTGTGCTTTTCTTATGTGATGATTTATGGCCAAAGCGGCAGTCTGCCTGTGTTATTGTGTTATACTCAAGTTTGTGACATAAAGTCGTCGGATATCGTATTTACGTGTTGGAGTTTAGTGAATTAACAATTTGCTGTGAAAAACGAGCCATGTTTGTCGCTCCATGTGTATGTGATGCCTCCTTTATTGTATTCTAAACACTCACGGGTAGTCATCAGGTTCTACTCCGGTTGAGTGAGTACACACCAACTTATGTTGATGTGTGTTTTTTATAAATGTCTTCTGTCACGCACGAATATGCACAATTTGGTGTAGGGGAATTCGTGCGCGCTTGTGTCCAAGCAAGGCAGATGACGTCAGAGGTTAAAGATGAAAGCCGCATCTCATATTTCCAGACAGAGAGTCTGTTGATTTGTTTATGTACCCAGCATAATGGGGCAAGTATATTTCTGGGACAGGACTTCTGTATAGAAGCCCTTGTCGGCGTACCCCTGCGTAAGTCAGTGCCAGTGATTGTGATAATTGAATGTATTTTTTAATATGATTTCCAGTGACAGTGTTAGACGTTGGTATCTAGCTAATCCCTTCTCGTTCAGGAGGGGTTATAATGGATCAACTTGATACTGAGCTGATAGTATCCTAAGGCTTTGAAGGATTTTATGCTCCGTCAGGGCGGCTCATTGACTTAAAGTATGGAAGCGCCGTCATACGTGACACGGCGTTCACGAGAGATGAACCAAGTATTTTAATCAACTTTATGCTGTATTACCATATATAGTGAAGGCCTGGATCATGAATACTTAAAGACACCAGAATTAACATGTACCAGGACAACGTTACAGGTCCGAAATAGACATATGCAGATTTTATTATATGGATGACCTTAGAAGCCTTATCACTAACGAAAGGTCAAAACCGTTAGATTGTTTGAAGAAACCATGAGCCTACAAGCACTATATTTCCTATCATTGATCCATGCATTTTTATGAACTGTGAAACTACTATGAACGTACTGTCTCGTATAATCTATTGTCTACGTGATTCGTCCAAAATAAATATGTTGTTCCAAATCGACATAACGAGTTCGTTCATACCCACATTGGCACTCGTTGACGTGCCTGCTTGTTATTGAAGTCCTTCCTTCACGTTCCAAGAAAGAAACATTCGCGTTATTATTGTCAAGTCCAAATAGCATCGCCCGTGTTGGACCGTTGTCACTACGACACCATCAACATCCTTTAGTCAGCGGTTCACACCCCAGTAAAAGCGAGGCTACAGTATGTAATACATATTTGTCAATATGTACACACAGCAAGCACTTGACAATTTTGGGGGACTCGTAAGTGGAAGACAGGACCCACCCCTAATTTTCTGCAGAATGTTTGACAATTTCGCCGTCTCATGAATTGTTGTTGCAAAATTACATCAAGCGGAACAGAGAACTAGGCCTATTTGTTTGAATCAAGTCACAAGAACTTAATGTGCAAAACTGAAATCTTCATTTCAGTGATAGTCAGCAATGGTATAGCTGCAGAAGGACTGAATATTTAAGAGCGAAGAATAGTTTAATCACTGGCGGAGAGGCGAATGGACAGTTTTGACGAAATCGACAGTGTTATTTTGGAAAGTAGCACGAAGAATGAAAAGGCGGTAATCAGTCTTGTTTACCTCGGCGCACTGATATTATGTTATTCCGCCCCGTGATGAGTGTGCTGATCTGTCGTCAATTTATCTGTGCTGTGTAGTTCGGCATGACTGTTGACACGAAAAATCGTCTGCTGGGTTTTGTAATGGAATAACAAGGCCATTGTTTTGATGGTGATCGGCTGAAATCATAACATCTTGCCTGGAGATGGTGTAAGCAGTGAGAGACGCATTTTCCTTTTCTACCCCGTGTACCAGTAGTGAAGAAGATCCAGGTTCACCGTGTACTGAGGTGCACGTAGGAGCTGAGTTCGACATTTGACTGTGCTGTGTTGCAGCGTGAAGTGTGTTGTTTGTGGTGTCCATCATTGAGCTGTAACTTCGGGACTCCAAGCCTGCGCCTATCTCAAGTGGAGCAGCGGACACAGGATATTGTTAAGTTAAGTTTATTATTAATTTTGTAAATTTCAAGTCTTCTGTTTACTTGACTTATGCGTCTGTATATTTTCTTTTATATATATAGGCTATACTTCTTTTAATTAATTTATTTGGTTATTTATTTCTTCCTTGATAAGGTTATTGCCCGGAACTAATAGGGGATTTTTTATTTTTTATTAATTCCATTCTTTCTTCAATAGCATTTTTGCAGATTAATTAACGTTATATTGGAACCCTATGATCTGTTATATTTAAAGGTGTACTAAACTTAGTTTATTTTGATATTAGTTCCTTTTAGGACAACAATTTTGCTTCGTCATATCTAGACTTCCTTCTGTCTATCACTTCTACAGTGTACTCGAAACTTATGTTATTTTTATATCAGCTCTTGTTATTAGTTAAGTATTCATATATTCATTCCTGTTTGCCCTTGCTGCAGGGTGCACGAGTAGAGCTCTTGTGGTACTTCATTGTCCAGTGTTTTGTTTTTGTTTCGTTCATATTATGTGGTAGTATTTAATTTTGATTTCTGTATAAGGGGGATTTTGAGTGGTGAGCACAATCCATCTTTCTTCATTGAAGAAATTTGCCTTGTGTTGTCTTTAATAGGTTTTGTGAGACAAATTGCGCTGTAGGGAACCCAATCTGTCTAAGACTTGGGGAGTTGTGAAGCCTCGTGTAATTTGTGGAACAATTGTTGGCGTTAGTTGTTTGCGTTTAGTTTGTTTACTTATTGTCTTGTATAATAGTCTTTCTTTCGTGGTGTTTTTCTGGCGTGATTCTCAGTCCTTTGCTCTGCTATCCGTGTATATAAGTTATTTTACGATATCCTGTTTTTGTTCGTTCGATAGGTTTGGGTGTAAATATAAGGTCTATTCTTACTTTCTTGGTCTATAACTTCCTCTCCACTGGCCTATCAGTTGTTGTAGTGTCGTGTGTTCTGTGATTATCATTTCAATCATCATCATACCATTTGTGTTAACATAAGCAGACACATTTTATTTTGGTCTATTACAGTTTGTAATGCCTACAGACTGATACAAGAGAGTAACCCAGTGTGTAGACCCAGTGTGAAGAGTTTTTCAAAATCTGTTGTGTATGACAGACGTTCTTCATAGGTGAAGGGGTATCCATTATAGTTTTCCACACCATTTGACATATCAGGTGGTATACATTTTTTTTTTCTCTCCTTAATTGTTTTTTGGTTGCATCATTTTTTCATAGTTATCATAGTTGATAAATATTACAGGATGACTAGCCTCTTGGATTTTATCACCAAGGGACAGGCACTTGGTAAATCAGGGGATGAACTTGAATTATGGGCTGAGACTAAATTTGCGGATGCTGAAGAACGGAGAGTACGCAATGAGGAAAGAGATCTTAGGAAGTTAGAAATTGAGGCTGAAAGGGAAGCAAAGAAGGAAGAGACAAGGAAAGCTGAAATTGAGGCTGAAAGGGAAGCAAAGAAGGAAGAGACAAGGAAAGCTGAAATTCAAGCGGATAAAGAAATTACTTTGAAGAAACTGGAACTTGAGGCTGCTAGTTCTAGACCAGCTACTAAGGAGTATACTCGTCCTTTCAAGCTGCGACTCCCATCCTTTGTTGAGGGCGTCGATATGATGGAGGTGTATCTAGAAAGATTTCAACAAGAAGCAGTATCTTGGAAGGTTAAGAAAGAAGATTGGCCAGCTCTGCTCAATAACTTGCTCACCGGAAGAAGTTTACAATGTGTCTTTGCTTTGCCAGTAGAGGATCGCATGAATTATGACACGGTGAAAGAGACACTGCTTCGAAGATTTAGACTGACTGCTCAAGGGTACCGTGAAAGATTTAAAGAGGCTATTCCTACAATAAGCAATGACTTTAGTGAGTTTATTGCGGAAATCAAGTTGCTGTTCAATAGGTGGATTGAACTATCAGGTATTGTGAAGGATTTTGACGGGCTAACCGACCTAATGCTACAGAACAAGGTTCTATCGTCTTGCAATCCAGAGTTAGTGGCATTTCTACAAGAGCGAAAGCCAAAAGATATAAGTATTATGTCAGAGCTAGGACAGCAGTATGTCAATGCGCACCCAGGGAAGCCGATTCACAAGCAGATAGTTGCTGAGACCTTTCCAGCTTGTGTGGCTTAGGATAAAACTGAAAAGAAGCCATACATACATCCTCGGGCCCGCAGCTTAGACAGGTATGTTGATAAAGAGGGTGGAAATAGAAGATGGAACGGGGACAGAAGATATTCTCCTAAGAGACAGTACCCATCGTTTGGGTTAGGCTACAGTAGAAGGGGTTGTTATAAGTGTGGCTCAAGGCGTCATCTATCTTATCAGTGTGGGAGGGACCCAGAGAGGTGTCCCTTCAACCCACAAAGAAGTCCATATGCCAGCCCAAAGAAAAATTATAATAGCAGTCCAAAAAGAAGCCCTTACAAGCGCCAAGAGACGGATTCCAACTGCCCCAATTGTAATGAGAGAAGAAACAGTCGAAAGGAGAGCCCAAAGGAAAACACTGAGCATGCAAATTCAGCTACTGTACTTGATACATTTAATAGCGAGGAATGTGAGGGGTGCAGACCATTGTTCGAGCCTGATGGCAAGCCTATTTTAATATGTGGGCACACTTTGCCTTGCCTTTCATCAGTTGATGGGAATGGCACCTTAACTTTACATAAGGGTTTTGTGGAGAATAAACCTGTATCTGTTTTGAGGGACACGGGCTGTACAACCATTGGCATTAGGAAGACATTGGTTAAGGATACATATTATATTGGAAAGATGGCCAAATGCTTTACATTTGGTGGTAATGTCGAGTACTATCCATTGGCGATTGTGCAGATCGACACCCCTTTCTTGTCGGGTAGAGTTCGAGTATGCGTCCTTGACTCTCCCGTCGCTGATCTCATTATTGGAAATGTTAATGGGGTTCATGATTGCAGCAGTAAGGATATTGAGGAGTGGGAAAATGGGCATAATTTGTTTGCTAACGCAGTAATGACGAGGGCTCAGACTAAGGCTGATGATGCAAATATTATGATATCGCAACCCAGTAATATCCCTTCGGTGCCTACGGTTGCTGGAATTACAGCATCTGATTTTGTAGACATGCAGAGGAAAGACATTTCACTTCTGCCTTTGTTTCAGTTGGCTGAGTCCAAGAACATACGGCATACCAAGTCTGCTCGATACTGGTTTGAGGTTAGGAACTCCATTCTAATCAGATGCTTTGCAGAGCAGCATTCAGTCATTACACAAGTGGTTATTCCAGGGGAACTGAAGAATACAGTGTTAAGGACAGCACATGATATCCCTTTTGCGGGTCACATGGGTTTTGCAAGAACTCGCTGTAGAGTGTTGTCCCAGTTTTACTGGCGTGGATACAATAAGGATGTGAAGGTTTGCTGTCGGTCGTGTAAAGTGTGTCAGAAGACAAGCCAGAAAGGAAGGACTCCCAAGGCACCATTAGTAGCAACAGATTTGGCATTTCGCCCTTTTCAGAAGGTTGCAACAGACATTATTGGGCCCCTTCCAGTTATGTTTGATCGGGGGTATAGATTTATTCTAACATTAGTTGATCTATGTACGAGGTGTCCGGAAGCATTGCCAATGAAATCCATCACATCAAAGGATATAGCAGAGGCTCTAATGAGCTTATTTAGCAGATTAGGATTTCCTGAAGAGATTTTGTCTGACAGGGCCGGCAATTCATTTCAGAAGAGATGAAATACATATCTAAACTGTTAGACATAGCCCAAGTGTTCACCACCCCTTATCATCCTCAGAGCAATGGGGTCTGCGAGCGGTTCAATGGGACACTGAAAAGAATGCTAGGTAAGGTTACAGGAGATTTTCCACAGTTGTGGGATAGATACCTACCGGGAGTTTTGTTTGCATACAGGGAGATGCCACAAGAGAGCACAGGATTCTCACCGTTTGAGATAGTATTTGGCGCAAATCCTCGGGGTCCAATGAAAATTTTGAGAGACTTACTGACCGGTAATTACGCTGATGATAGCGTTAGGTCAAGTTATGAGTATGTCATTGACTTGCGAGAACGCATAATTACATCGTGTTCGATAGCACGTGAGGCATTACAGACATCGGGTGCAAGGTATAGAGCATACGCCAATAGGAATAGCAAACTTGTATCCCTCAGTACTGGCAGCGAGGTATGGTTGTTGCTACCTACCAAAGAAAATCACCTGCTAGTGAGCTGGCAAGGTCCATTTCAAGTAAAGAAACAGATTACCGATGTGGATTATCTGATATTAGTCCGAGGGAAGGAGAAGATTTTCCATATTAATATGCTAAAACCATACGTAGTACGTCCAACTGAACTGGAACCAGTTGTGAACGCTGTTCTTGATAGTACAGTTACTGTAGCTAGTGCAGCAGTCATCGAGGAAGATGGAGAGAAAGGAGAGGAGGTCAATCTCCAGATCCCACTATTGCCATTGGTTGCCTCGGAGTCATGGAGAGATGTAGAGGTCTCTGCATCTCTCCCACAGAATCAGAGGAAACAGGTGAAGTCACTGCTGTGCGAATTTCAAGATGTGCTCACAGATATTCCTGGAAGAACTGATTTAGTTGAGCATGATATTAAACTGATTTTTAGTGAAGGAGAATCCAAATGTTATATGTAATTATGGTGAAGAAGGTGAGTGTGGTTTGGGACAGTCACTCACAGTAGCGCACACACCAAGTCATGGAATGGTGTAACGTCTGATGATATTTTAACCATGGTTTATTACAATTATAACATCACGTAGATCTAGACGAATACAGTTACATCGAAACATGAATCTTCATAATGTAGTTAACACACCATACGGCCCTTACACATCCTGGCCTACAAAATCTCTACTCCTCACATCAGTGCACAAAGACTGCATCTACGGCAGTTATATAATAATCATGGCCTACAAAATCTCTACTCCACATCAGTGCACAAAGACTGCATCTACGGCAGTTATATAATAATCATGGCCTACAAAATCTCTACTCCACATCAGTGCACAAAGACTGCATCTACGGCAGTTATATAATAATCATGGCCTACAAAAATCTCTACTCCACATCAGTGCACAAAGACTGCATCTACGGCAGTTATATAATAATCATGGCCTACAAAATCTCTACTCCACATCAGTGCACAAAGACTGCATCTACGGCAGTTATATAATAATCATGGCCTACAAAAATCTCTACTCCACATCAGTGCACAAAGACTGCATCTACGGCAGTTATATAATAATCATGGCCTACAAAATCTCTACTCCACATCAGTGCACAAAGACTGCATCTACGGCAGTTATATAATAATCATGGCCTACAAAATCTCTACTCCACATCAGTGCACAAAGACTGCATCTACGGCAGTTATATAATAATCATGGCCTACAAAATCTCTACTCCACATCAGTGCACAAAGACTGCATCTACGGCAGTTATATAATAATCAAGGCCTACAAAATCTCTACTCCACATCAGTGCACAAAGACTGCATCTACGGCAGTTATATAATAATCATGGCCTACAAAATCTCTACTCCACATCAGTGCACAAATACTGCATCTACGGCAGTTATATAATAATCAAGGCCTACAAAATCTCTATACTTCACATCAGTGCACAAATACTGCATCTACGGCAGATATATAATAATCAAGGCCTACAAAATCTCTATACTTCACATCAGTGCACAAATACTGCATCTACGGCAGATATATAATAATCAAGGCCTACAAAATCTCTATACTTCACATCAGTGCACAAATACTGCATCTACGGCAGATATATAATAATCAAGGCCTACAAAATCTCTATACTTCACATCAGTGCACAAATACTGCATCTACGGCAGATATATAATAATCAAGGCCTACAAAATCTCTATACTTCACATCAGTGCACAAATACTGCATCTACGGCAGATATATAATAATCAAGGCCTACAAAATCTCTATACTTCACATCAGTGCACAAATACTGCATCTCAGATATATATATAATAATCAAGGCCTACAAAATCTCTATACTTCACATCAGTGCACAAATACTGCATCTACGGCAGATATATAATAATCAAGGCCTACAAAATCTCTATAGCCCTGCGCAGGCATACATTATCCAAAAACCACCTTAGGGCTGACCACCTCAGTCAAAAACCCTGCATAGACTGAACCCACGGGAACACACCCCGTTCACACAGTCACGAGAATCTACTGTTCTCTTAACACTGCTCTCAAAAATCCCTGCGGACACTAGCCGCGAGAGCTATTCACACATCACTCAAAAAACAGTTCAGAAACAGTACATTATGACCAGAGTTCACCTGCTATCTGACATACTGTCTTCCACGAAACTAAGAGGAGATATCTTTAAACAAATCCATACCAATCTGTAAGCAAGTACTCTAACCCAAAATTAACTCTACTCAACACGTATTTCCCAAGATCATTTCCCTTTCATCACATCTGCACTTATCAGTTTGCCACACTCCCAGGGAAAAAAAAATGATTATATCATTTTTTTTTTGTTGAAAATTAACTCCCAAAAATTTAACGGTCAATGAAGTTATATCAGATACCTCTTAAATTAATTCCCAAAAATTTTTTAAAAAATTAATGAAGTTCTATCAATTACCTACAAAAATATACCTATGACAAGAGAACATAGCACATCTACAAAAATATCATCAATAAATGTAAGATAACGACTAAATCATCCAACATAATCATTCAAGCATACCAAAATAAAAATTAATCTAATACAAAACCCAAATTAAGTATACATAGTACAAACTAAACAGAAAATAAATTATCATACGAGAAAAGACAAAATATGAAATGGGAATATGATAAGAATCAAATAGAATCATAAGATGACAATGAAGACAACAATTCCATACATGTAAAACAAATAGAACTATAAGAACCAATTACATTATCTAAAGTCATATAATTAACTTAACACTACAAAGAATGAAAGTATAAATAGCGTAACACGAAAAAAGTATACTAGAAGTATGAATGACATCAAAGATGAAACACGGAAGCATAAACAAAATATCAGACAATACTGAAAAGACAACAGAAAAGATGTAAAGAAATGACGAATAGTCAACAAAGAGAGATGACAGTAAAGATGCAAATGTAAAGAAAGTTGGTAACAACACCTAACAATAACTATCCAAATATAACAACGTATTGTAAAATACAAAAATGCTAAAGTATATTTATATACTAACACAAAAAAGAAAGCTTATGACAAGCACAGCATAATAAGTAATTTAACTAAATTATAAACTTATACATAACTAAAAATAAATTACATCAAATATCACCCAAACAAAAAATTATTAACGATAACACAAGTTCCGCATTGACGCATAGTCAAGCGCTAACAACCAAAAAATACATCCAAACATCACAACATTTTCAAAGAATTAATGTCACTACATAATAGTAACCCTAACATACAATCTAGCGCTGGCGCAGAAAAAAAATAAATATCACAATGTTCAAAACACATTTTCCAAAAATTTACAATACAAAAAATGTTTCTTCTCTTTAGGTTAAATAAAAATAGTATTTTTATTTCTAAGTAATATGTAGCTATAATTAATAACTAACAATTAAATTAGCTGAGTAACATAAAAATAATCTTATCTTTAAATAGACACACATCAAAACGTGTAAGTTTTTTTTTTCTCTTCTTTTTTAAAAAAAAAAAATACATCAAAGAAACGTCACATTGGGTAATAAAATGTTAACTACAAACGAAGTTATAAATATATATAAGTGTAATATTATTTATCTTAACTATGTATTATAATCAGATATTTAAATTCTTTAAATGAACAAGAGTATCAGCCGTCGCTGTTAATTCTACCCACTTAATTTAATAGGAAATTTAAGTTAATTCTAGCTGACAAAAAAAAATCGAATCGTTTAAATTATCAAATGTCATAATTGAGAAAAAATGGAAACCAAGTTTCAGAATACGTCCTTAACTTCAACGAAAAATCATTAATAATACATACAAGTTATGTTTAAAATTACCTTTCACTAAACAATTAATTCAAAATAATCTGTATATAAATATGTTAATTAAACATGGTATCAAATCCATGATGAAAAAACAAAACAAAATTTTAAGTAGTGAATAAACACTCAGGACTATCTATGAAAATGACTATTACATTGTCTCAGTAAATAAGTTTGTGCATAGAAATTATTTAATGCATAATTAAAATACAGTCATATAAGTAACAACCAACAAATAATTATGGCAATCAAATGTTACAAAGATTACATAATATTTCATTAACAACATATAAAGTTCTATACTAAAGAATACAATAACATTCAGTGTTTGTAAACAGAACAAAAAATAAACAGGACCTTAAAAAAAAAAACCAAAAAAAAATTCCTTCGAGGTCTTGCGAACATCTCATCAACACGCAAGGTGACATCATGACACGGTGGGTTAACGTATTGTCTAGGCTCGCTTGAATGGATAAATGGTACACAGTGATCTACATCTCTCCCAGGTAATGTAAAATTAGAATGGTGATTCCCCTCGCAAAGTCGCTCGCTGTGAGACAATACAAATGAAAATATCTATTTTAATCCATGGTAAGATTATGAGGAAACACGGAAAAGTTCACTACACAATTACCCGAACTCCGTGGTGTAAGGTTGTGGCCCTCCTGCGATGTCAACAACTCTCGTCACATAGCAGACAACATAGACGTCCCAGGGACAACCTGACCTATAATTCACAGTTGTCAGTGCGGTAGGCTGAAAAAAATTTACTACCTTCACAAGACCGAGATGATCTCTCAAACCTATCAGCATGACAAGCAAAAGCATTTAAGAACCTATTACCGTTCCTATTACTCTGATTAATAATAATCTTGCTCTTATGTGGAGCACAGCTAACCTGGTTGCGATCTGTATAATTTCTTTTGAGAGCATTGTTATTTGCTCTATTAACACCGTTGTACTGATTTAAATCCCAGTTACAATAGTTATTCTTAATACTTCTTCCCAGATAACAATGTCCATCAGATAGAACTGACTTTTTAGCAGAAAAATTATTACTAGACTGATGAACTTTCATATAATTACTTCTGCTATAGTTTTCTAAACTTTTAGAATCACAATGTTGAGATCTGTCACATTTTTTCTTGTTTTTGGGAGAAGAAACGTTACCGTAGGATGAACTCCCTTGGTACTTTATAACCTTAGGGTTATGTCTCCTATCAAAACTATTTTTTTTTCTTTGCTTGTGGCAATGTGTTTAAAAAATGAGTCACACTGCCTTGACTGGGTATGACTAGAAGGTTTGACAATCTCTTTATTTTTTTTCACAACATTTGTTTCCTTCATGGAACAAGCAGTAGTATGTTTGTTACTTGTAACCAATTTATCAGATCTGTCAATAAATACGCTGTTGGTTTTTAACACACACTGACTTGAGATTTAGCACTGTTTCTTTCCTTATCTACAGGACTGGATATTACTGTAGATTTTCCTTTGTTATTCTGCCGCCAGCAATCATTATCATTGGAATCATCTGTATTGCGTGAGAAGTTATATCTCCCACGGAAAGATCTATGTCCACCATTCTTGACCGTAGAATCCGCAAAAAGTGTATAAGGCTGGCTTTTTGCTTTAGTGTTCTGATGATAAGAAACTTTCTGTCTATCATCGTCAACACTGACGGAAGACCACATATTGCTATTCAAGACTACGTCAAGCAGACCATTTATTCTTCTTCTTGCTTCTACAATCTCAAAGTCCTTAAGTGCAATCTGTTCACTTAATTTCTTGTTTAAACTCTCCGCTTTTAAGACCTTGCAGCTTTCCTCTGCTAGCAAATTTTCAATCTTAATCAATTTGTCTTTCTCCACCATTAATTCTTTCACTCTCTCTTTATCAATCCTCTCAATCTCAATATCATGACTATTCGTAAGCCTATCAACCTTCTCTTTCTCAACCATCAACTCTACTAATGTCTCTTTCTTTTGTTGAGTCTCCTGTGTAAGTTTTTCAACCTCAATTTGCTTCTCTTTCATCTGAACTTCCAATTGCTCTATGTTCAACAATGCTGAATCCAAACTTGCTTGAACACTAGCAAGTTCTGAGTTTGATTTGCCTAAATCATCTGTAAGTTTAGAGACTTTTTCATGTAACTCACTTACTTCAGCAGTACATTCTATAAAACTTTCCCTTTGCTCTAGGGTACTCTGTTTTATGTCTCCTATTTGCTTCTTCTCTTTTAACTCTTCTTCCTGGTCACTATATATGCCGTCGAGCAATAACGTACGAATACTCTTCAATATGCTATCACGTTTAATACTAATATAATTGTCCAAGAACAGACGAAGGTCCAAAACCAATAACCTTGCCAGATCCTCAGCCATACTCACATGAGGAATTGACTGAAATCTCTCATTAGCAAACTCTCTTAGAGATCTCGATGCAGAGACCAAAAACTTGTCCATAACATGTGACTCAAGCTCTGGGCCTTTTAATCCCTGATAATCTGTTCCTTCCTGAAACAGATACTCTAATACAGGTCTCATATCCTCCGGATCTGTATCAGAATCCATTGTGACTTGTTTACTTAGTCAACCATATATGTCTTAATTAAACTTTCATTATACCAAATCAAGTTTAGATCTCAAATATTGTATCATCAATCCCTGTACATCATCACATTCTATAATTAATCGATATAATTATCGACAACAACAACAATAGTTATCAATAGAATAGGATAGTGCAGATTGAGGCTTGTTGACATGGACAGAAGTGGCAACATTTACACACAACAAAAGCACTTAACTGAAGGTAATCCTGACCCTTCCGCCAACACACTGGATATCACAAAGTTCTGACGTTAAAACACTCCACTGCAGAAAAGGTACAAGGACTAGGCACTCTTGTCTTCAAATCCCTGCCACTGTACAGTATGTCCTCAACAATGCATCAGACGACAGGAACCGATCACAGCAACGCCGCAATCACTTGAGGTATACGTGCAGACGAACTCTCCAAAATACTGCACCTATAGTTGAATCTGCATATGGAAAGACTGGAACAAGCACTGTAACAATTATGGCATCAATGTCGCTATCAGATAACAGCTGTTTGATATGGAAACCAACTGATAAAGTCAGTTTAGTTGCTACAACACGCCAAGATATGAGGATGGATATGCGCAGTCAGCTGATACCTGTGTACAGTTGAATTAAGCCACGCCCACACAGAGCCAAACATAACACAGTTCAGTGTTCCCACTTGTAATGACTGGTCCAGAATCTGACCTAATTTACCCTCTTGTTACGCGAATGTAATGTGGGTGTTAGGACCCGTTGGTTTGGTCCACCACTGATAATTAAAGACTTTTTTAGTGAAGGAGAATCCAAATGTTATATGTAATTATGGTGAAGAAGGTGAGTGTGGTTTGGGACAGTCACTCACAGTAGCGCACACACCAAGTCATGGAATGGTGTAACGTCTGATGATATTTTAACCATGGTTTATTACAATTATAACATCACGTAGATCTAGACGAATACAGTTACATCGAAACATGAATCTTCATAATGTAGTTAACACACCATACGGCCCTTACACACCCTGGCCTACAAAATCTCTACTCCTCACATCAGTGCACAAAGACTGCATCTACGGCAGTTATATAATAATCATGGCCTACAAAATCTCTACTCCACATCAGTGCACAAAGACTGCATCTACGGCAGTTATATAATAATCATGGCCTACAAAATCTCTACTCCACATCAGTGCACAAAGACTGCATCTACGGCAGTTATATAATAATCATGGCCTACAAAATCTCTACTCCACATCAGTGCACAAAGACTGCATCTACGGCAGTTATATAATAATCATGGCCTACAAAATCTCTACTCCACATCAGTGCACAAAGACTGCATCTACGGCAGTTATATAATAATCATGGCCTACAAAATCTCTACTCCACATCAGTGCACAAAGACTGCATCTACGGCAGTTATATAATAATCATGGCCTACAAAATCTCTACTCCACATCAGTGCACAAAGACTGCATCTACGGCAGATATATAATAATCATGGCCTACAAAATCTCTACTCCACATCAGTGCACAAAGACTGCATCTACGGCAGTTATATAATAATCAAGGCCTACAAAATCTCTACTCCACATCAGTGCACAAAGACTGCATCTACGGCAGTTATATAATAATCATGGCCTACAAAATCTCTACTCCACATCAGTGCACAAAGACTGCATCTACGGCAGTTATATAATAATCATGGCCTACAAAATCTCTATACTTCACATCAGTGCACAAATACTGCATCTACGGCAGATATATAATAATCAAGGCCTACAAAATCTCTATACTTCACATCAGTGCACAAATACTGCATCTACGGCAGATATATATAATAATCAAGGCCTACAAAATCTCTATACTTCACATCAGTGCACAAATACTGCATCTACGGCAGATATATAATAATCAAGGCCTACAAAATCTCTATACTTCACATCAGTGCACAAATACTGCATCTACGGCAGATATATAATAATCAAGGCCTACAAAATCTCTATACTTCACATCAGTGCACAAATACTGCATCTACGGCAGATATATAATAATCAAGGCCTACAAAATCTCTATACTTCACATCAGTGCACAAATACTGCATTTACGGCAGATATATAATAATCAAGGCCTACAAAATCTCTATACTTCACATCAGTGCACAAATACTGCATCTACGGCAGATATATAATAATCAAGGCCTACAAAATCTCTATAGCCCTGCGCAGGCATACATTATCCAAAAACCACCTTAGGGCTGACCACCTCAGTCAAAAACCCTGCATAGACTGAACCCACGGGAACACACCCCGTTCACACAGTCACGAGAATCTACTGTTCTCTTAACACTGCTCTCAAAAATCCCTGCGGACACTAGCCGCGAGAGCCATTCACACATCACTCTAAAACAGTTCAGAAACAGTACATTATGACCAGAGTTCACCTGCTATCTGACATACTGTCTTCCACGAAACTAAGAGGAGATATCTTTAAACAAATCCATACCAATCTGTAAGCAAGTACTCTAACCCAAAATTAACTCTACTCAACACGTATTTCCCAAGATCATTTCCCTTTCATCACATCTGCACTTATCTAGACTTATCGAGGGGGTATTGGCAAATTCCCTTAGCAGAAGGCGCTAGTCCACTTACAGCATTTTGTACCCCTCAGGGTCTTTTCCAGTTTAATTATATGTGCTTTGGACTGGTGAATGCCCCTGCAACTTTTGTGAGAATGATGAGAATGCTTTTGAGGGGACAGAAGGATGTTATCACATATATTGATGACATCTGTGTTACGGTGTTATTTTAAATGACGGCGTCTGCTGGGGTTTAGCCGTGCGCAACGTTTAGGGGTCATTAACATTTATAGAATAGGTCGATATTTTACGTTATACTGAACGCGAAATATATGCGGAGATTAGATTACGGTCCTTTGACCTGATGAACTCTTTCTTGTAAGAAGTTTATAGTAATAATGGATCAGTTCGTACGGAACCGGGGTTTGCTTGGACACAAGTTGTGTAATGATAAATAAGCAAGCATCCCAACTAACTTATAATAATCGAACGAAGGACCCTCAAACACCAGTAACCCACCCACGCAACAGTGGTGGCCAGTATGGTGTGGAACTGGAATTTAATTGTAAAAAAATACTCAAAGATTATCGAGTTGAAAGAAATAATTTTCCTTCGAGCGAAATGAACACTTTTTGTATCTACACCGATGACGTCACACCCCCTCGACAACAGGATGAATCAGCTGTAGTGATGGCAGCCGCCTTTCAACGTCTTTGAAGAAAATTATTTATAAACGCTTAATCGAACATTGGAAAATAGATTCAATCAACATGAGCATGAAATATAGGTCCTACTGTCCGTTGGCGAAGCAAGCATTGTATGAATCTATCGAGGCAAAAAGATAAGTAACTTATTTGAAGGTTACAATAAGTTAATCCTATTTGTCCGATGATGCCATGTTCTTTTTTTTCTTTGTAGCCATGTTAAATATTGTTTCTGTCTTTTTACATGTAGCGGGTATGGATGGGAGGCGAATTATAATCATTTCTATGGCTCCTTGGATGCTACGAATTGATTGTAATTGTTCTTAAGGCCGTGAATTAATAGCATTTCGCGAAGAACGCGTCGAATACATTGTCGGTGATCGTGTCGTTCGGACTTGCATTAATTCACCTTGCATGTTAGGTGTATAGTCGTGTTATAACTGTAGTATTCTAGTGTATTTGGTTCTAATTTTTATTCAGTTCTTTAACAATGTTTGTAATCTATCGTGTTTTTTCTGACCTTACTATCTTTCAGTTTATATTTTTGTTGTACGACCGTTAATGAGTCCATGTATACGTCACTAATTGTTGTGTACGCAGGTTAATTATCTATTCAGTTTATTCTTTAATTCTCACTTCCGGTCTAGTCAACTTAGTTGTTAATGCATTTTTATTGTGAAAATGTCTTTGGTGTATGTTAATAATGTTCTGTAATCCTTGGTTAACCCATTGTATTGTTTGTCTTCATTTCATCCCTTTATAATTTAATATTACTGCTATAATTTATTCTTTAATAAGAGTATAGATTAATATGATTAAATTTTTTTTTGAGTTTTAAAGAGCAATTATGGACTTTGCACCAATTTGCAGTGATGGTCCAAGAAATGGGCAATGCACTTTATTGCTCATGATTATGACATAATATACTATGATTAATTATTATAACTTTATAACATATTAAGACATATTAAATATTAATTAGTACATTTTCTCAGTACTACAGTGGGAACTTGGTGACAATTAAGTTTAAATAACCTAATTATTTAGGAATAATACCCATATTTATTAAATATTAATATTAAGTGCATGATATAATTTCAGCACCTTATATAACTAACTATCATAACTATTTATGATAGATATTAGCGGGTATATATATATATATATATATATATATATATATATATATATATATATATATATATATATATATATATATATATATATATATATATATATATATATATATATATAATATTTTTACAAAATATTATAGATTTGTGGAAGTTATAAATAACAATACGGGAATACTGCAATTTCTTATATTAATTATTCATTCGTTGAGTAATTATAATTATCGACATAGATTCTAGTGGTGATTACAAGACATAAGTAATTGAATACTTAAATAAATTAACTTCAAGATGCTTAACTTAGACTATTTTATTAAAAATGGTAAGGATTTTGGAAAAAAAGGAGAACTTCTCGAGGCTTATGCATTGGCTGAATTTACAAAATATAAGGCAGAAGAGGAGGAAAGGAAAGCTATTGCTAAAGCAGAGATGGAAGAACTTGAAAGAAAAGAGGCTGAAAAGAAAGCAGAATTAAGACAAGAAGAAGAAAGAAAGATGGCAAGAGATGAAATCCTACGGATTGAAGAAGAAAATAAATTGAAACGACAGGAAATCATACTGCAGCAAGAAATGGAATTGCAACGGCTTAAATTGGAAACAGCAAAACTTAATTCACAGGGTGCTGCAGCAAGCCAAAATGATATTGCTCAATCTGGATCTTCTTCCAACCGACTTAAGGGCAATTATTACTTTAAGCTACCATCTTTCAAATTACACGTGGACGACCTATCATCATGGCTGGCGCGCTTTGAGGATATATGTAAAGTCAATAACCTTGACAAAACTGCATGGGCACTTAAACTTAAGGAATTTCTGGATGGCGAACCTGCAAGTGCAGCACAAAATATTTATCCTACATTAGCAACAGACTATGAGGCCATTAAGACTTTGTTATTACGTCGTTTCCACTTGAACGAAGAGGCATGTAGATTACGTTTCAAAAGTTTGTTGCCAGATAATAATAAAGATTTTACAGGATTTATTGCTAACATACGCAATACTTTTAACAGATGGGTTGAACTAGCAGGTGTCAACAAATCTTACGACAAGTTAGTCGATTTGTTATTGAGGGATAAAGTATTATCTTCTGTCAGCCCACCATTCTTTGCTTATCTGCAAGAAAGAAAACCAGAAACTATTGATGAGTTAGAAAAAAATTTCTTTAAATTACTGCACAGCTCATCCGAATGCTAATATTTCTGGCTCGTTGATAAGAGAACCTCTTCCTGTAGCCTCCAATATGGCATATCATAGTAATAACAAACCAAGAACACACAGTGTAGACAGAGGTAGGTTCAAAGGAAACTATGACATTAATTTTCATAAGGGACAGAATAACTTTAACAATAACTTTAATAGAGGAAGACAACAAAACAGAAATTATTCACCTCAGTCAAGATACAACAGTAATCCACGTAACTCAAGTTACAATCGGTCATATCAATATAATAATGGTAACAATTGGAAGAATAGCGATAATTATAACTCGAGACATCGAGATAACAATTACAATAGACGACAACGGGATAATTCAACTAATTATTCTCGTAATCGTTCTCATTCTCGTGGATCTTCACATTATAACCATAATACCGGGGCAGCAGTTACAAATGATATCACCCCTAAGGTTCAGGTTCCACCTAACGATAATACAATGCATTCTTCTGCTGCATGCTTTGCTATAAATTATAACGTGGCGAATAGTTGCCCACAATGCAATCTTATTTTTCAGAAGGCAAAGGAAACAGTGCTAAACTGCGGACACATTCCACCAGAAGTAGGTCTTGCAGCCAATGATGGAACAGGCTCTCTGATTTTTAACAGAGGGATAGTTAACGGTTCTATAGTTTCTGTATTGAGAGATTCGGGGTCCACAACCATTGGAGTGCGACAGTCGCTGGTACATCCTAGCTGTGCAACGGGGGAATATGTCCGTTGCATGACTTTTGGGGGAACTATTGAGTTTTACCCCACAGCTATTATCCATGTTAAAACACCTTTTTTCACAGGGAACGTGAAGGTATGCATGCTGAAAAAGCCGATTGCAGACCTTATGGTGGGTCGCATACACGGCAGCAAGGATTGTTCACCAGAAGATATTATTGAATGGGAGAGACACAATCTATGCACTGGAAACGCCGTGACGACTAGAGCTCAGACTATGCTCATGGAGAGTGTCAATGATAATAAGATGGATGCAGAGAAACAGGAGGATGTTGAGGTCAATTCACCTATTGACAGGGAATCATTTGCAAACAAACAAAAAAATGACAAATCTTTAAATAAATTTTTTAACCTAGTTAATAAGGTTGATAATTTAACATCAGGTAATAATAACAAACATTGGTTTATTGTTAAAAATGATATACTGATTAGATGTTTTAGTGATAAATCACAGGTAAAACAACAAGTGATGGTACCGGCTGCTTTTAGACGGTACATTCTTCAACACGCGCATGATTCGCAGTGTGCAGGACATATGGGATATACTCGAACACGATCTCGAGTATTGTCTTCATTCTTTTGGCCAGGAGTATCACGGGATATTTCGCAGTATGTACGTTCTTGTACTACGTGCCAGGAAGTGAAAGCACGTGGAGCTTTTCACACGGCGCCTATTCAGGCCAGCGATATCTCAGTACGACCTTTTGACAAGATGGCCATAGATATAATTGGTCCACTTCTACCATCTGCGAGAGGACATAGATTTGTTCTCACGTGCATTGATTTATGCACACGATGGCCAGAAGCCATTCCATTGAAGACCACCACTACCACAGATGTAGCTGATGCATTACATCTAATTTTTTTCTAGAATAGGGTTTCCTAGAAAATTATTATCTGACCATGGGTCGCAGTTTATATCCGATACCATGAAGGAAGTAATGAAAACCTGGAACATTGATAGAAATTTGAGTAGCATTTATCATCCCATAAGTAAAGGTGCAGTTGAAAGACTTAACCGTACGCTTAAACAACTTTTACATAAGGTTACTGTTAAACACCCTCAGGACTGGGACAGAGCACTCCCAGCTGTCCTGTTTGCTTACCGAGAGGTGCCACATGAACAAACTGGCTTCTCACCCTTTGAGTTAGTTTTTGGTGCCCCTCCGAGAGGTCCTATGGGACTGATAAAAGATTTATTAATTGATGCAGAGATGACTCAGGACACTCAGTCATCTTATGAGTATGTGATTAATCTTCGGAATAATATTATTGAGTCTTGCCAGTTGGCAACAGCTTCTTCTGAGGCTGCAAAAGCTAAGGCTCGATCTATACAAAATCGATCTAGACGATTACGCCAATTACACTAGTCAACAAATTTTCAAAAGTTATTTGTACCAGAAATTAAATATACCATTTCTTATTGATTTTGACATGCTGATTTCAAATATCATAATGAAATTCACCAATTGGCTCTGGTTTTTTTTTTAAATGATGAATTTACATTGCAGTCATTCAAATAATGTATGCTTGTTTAATTCTCTGGGGTGAACAGCTAGTCTTTCTACTTTAGCATTATAAAAATTGTGGTTACATACTCAATTAATTGATATTTCAACATAAAATGATAGAAAAAATAAAAACATTATTTAAAGTTCACATATCATGTTTTAAAAAGGCACATTTGAACCCATTCCATCATTATTCAGTCACTGTTCGAGCTCTCTTTGCTTGAGGTGTCTCTTGTCACAGTCCAACAGTAATCAGCAAGCATTGAAGGGCTCCAATTGCCTTGATACCTTGTCTCCATAGCAGCAATGTCCTGGTGAAATCGTTCACCATGCTCATCACTGACCGCTCCACAGTTTGACGTAAAGAAATCCAGATGAGAATCCAGAAAATGAATTTTCAAAGACATGTTGCAGCCAAGACTCTTATACTTCAGAAGGAGATTTTCTACAATTTCATTGTAATTAATTATCAGATCTGTTGTTTCCAAGAAAATTGTCCACCACTGACTTAAATGCTAGCCATGCTGCTTTTTCCTTGCCATGCAACACGCAAAGAAACTCGTCATCATAAAGAAGTTTTCGAATTTGCGGACCAACTAATACTCCCTCTCTTATTTTAGCTTCACTCAGTCTTGGAAATTTTCTGATGAGGTATTTGAAAGCCTCATCTGTTTTCTCCATTGCCTTGACAAAGTTTTTCATGAGACCCAGCTTAATGTGCAAGGGTGGCAACAAAATCTTGCTGGTGTCGACAAGTGCTGGGTTCTCAACGTTCTTACTGCCAGGCTGCAATGACTGCCTGATTGGCCAATGTCTTCTGATGTAATGGTCACTTCGTGCACGGCTATCCCACCCACAGAGAAAGCAACAGTACTTGGTGTATCCACCCTGTAGTCCAAGCAAAAGAGCGACCACTTTTAAGTCACAGCAAAGTGACCAATGATGATGATCGTAGTTTATACACTTCAAAAGCTGCTTAATGTTTTCATAATTTCTTTCATATGAACTGCGTGACCAACTGGAATTGACGGTAACACATTACCATTATTCAACAAAACAGCTTTAAGACTCGTCTTGGATGAATCAATGAAAAGCCTCCACTCTTCCGGTATGTAATTGATTTTGAGGGCTGCCATTAAACCAGAAATGTTGTGGCACGCAGAAAGGTCACCCTCTTTGAAAAAGAATGTAATAAGCGGCTTCTGGCAGTTCCTATACACAGAAAGTGTAACATCTTCTGCCAGGAGATTCCACTGTTGCAATCTGGAACCCAAAAGCTCCGCCTTGTTCTTTGGTAAAATCAGATCTCTTACATGATCATTCAGTTCACCTTGGGTTATTAAGTGTGGTTTAGTGGATGTAGTTTGCTCAAAATCTGGGTCGCTTGAGGTTGATGGTTCCGGACCACCAATGTCCTCTTCTTCATCAGTGGAAGCAGCAGAAAATGATTCTGGCACTTTGGGAACTGGTAGGTCATCGCTATGTGGTACCGGACGTATTGCAGAGGGGATGTTTGGATATTCCAGAGTCCAATTTTTCTTCTTTGATATGCCTTTCCCAATTGGAGGGACCATGCAAAAGTAACAGTTGTTGAGATGATCAGTGGGCTCTCTCCAAATCACTGGAACTGCAAAAGGCATAGCTTGCCTTTTGCCTGTCAACCACAGTTTGCATAGCGACCCAGCTCTTATCTTGATCTGTGCTGCACAAAATACAAATGTATAATGCAGTTATATTTCGTTTTTGTGTGTCACCTCACCACACATGTATTGCACTGCATATGTGATACTTTTGGCGCCCAGCTAACTAATCTTATCTTGATCTCCTATTCTGCAGCCAAAATACAAACTGTACGCCTTCTTAATCACTTTAGTTATATTTCGTTTTTGTGATAGAAATGTCACCTCACCACATATATAACAGAAATTATTAGCACTGTTCACACATGTCCTAGGCATTTCTAACTACGATACTTTTGGTAAGGACAAATGCACTAACTAATGGCAAAATTTTATCAGAGATAAGATATTTATACACAAAGGTGATGTAATCATAGGTAGGATTGCATCATCAACTTCTAGTTACATTTTTATTGGTCGTTAGAAAAAATTATGCAATTGCCCACAACAGTTGCGTCATATATATAAATTGACCGTAATTAAATAAACTAGTAGCATATATCTTGAAAACTAGAGCCAATCAACATTTTTGAATGTCATTTTCGTTTTCAGCACACCAAAATTAGTTAAGATCAGCTATTTTCATTTCTGGTACATTTTGGTTGTTGACTAGTGTTATTCCCAGGCGATGAGGCTTATGTATTACTCCCTCACAATAACAATAAGTTATTGATCTCATGGACTGGTCCTTATAAGGTTACTGATAAAATTTCAGACGTTGATTACGTCGTAGATATCAAGGGACACAGAAAGATATTCAATATTAATATGCTCAAGCAATTTCATACACGTCCTATACACTTACAGTCAATTTTTCATGAACTAGATGACAATACTGTATCTACTTGTCATTATTCTAATCTATCTGTTATACAGGAGGAAGAATCTTCTTTTCCTGAAGTGCAGATGCCTTTACCTGTACTTATTGTCCAATCTACTGAATCTTGGCGTGATGTGACCATTTCTTCTACGGTTACACCGCAACAGCATCAACGCATTGCTGATCTTCTACAATCTTTCCCAGATGTGTTAACGGATGTACCGGGTTGCACATCTGTAATTAGTCACGATATAATTCTTAACGATGATACACCAATTCGTGTTCATCCTTATTCTGTACCTCTACATTTTCTGAGTAAGACATCTCAGGAACTCGAACAGATGATATCATTAGGTATTATTGAGACTAGTACATCTCCATTTTCTTCTCCTTTAGTCATTGTCCGGAAAAAGGACAACAACATACGTTTATGTGTTGACTATAGGAAACTTAATGCGCAGACAGTACCTGATAGCGAACCACATCCTATCCTTGACGATTTACTTCCTCGTCTATCCAATGCTACACTTTTCACTAAAATTGACTTAACCAAAGGTTATTGGCAGATTCCACTAACCGAAAGAGCCAAATACTACACAGCATTCTCAACTCCACAAGGTCTTTACCAGTGGAACGTGATGCCTTTTGGGCTAATGAATGCTCCAGCTACCTTTATTCGCATGATGCGAAAAATTTTAGCAGGTAGATCAGATATAATTACCTACATTGACGACATATGTTTGTTTAGTTCATCATTTGAGGAACATTTTTTGGGTCTTAAATCAGTTTTGGAAATATTGCGGGATAACCATTTAACCGCTAAACCAACTAAAATTCAAATAGCGTGTAATGAGATAACATTCCTGGGACACATTATTGGATCAGGACGTATCCAAACAATTCCCAGTATGGTTTCTAAAATATTAAATTTATCTGTTCCTCAAACGAAGAAACAGGTTAGGAGTCTGTTAGGGTTAATCCAATACTATAGCAGATTTGTACCTCACCTATCATCCATCACGGCTGTCCTGTCATCGTTACTAAAGAAGAACATGCCATTAAGGATAAATTGGACAGACGAATGTGACAAAACTTTTCGCACTATCTTAAACATTTTTTCATGCCCACCTGTTTTAAGATTATCAGATGCCTCTAAAAAGTTTGTTCTACGTACAGATGCGAGTAATTACGGACTCGGGGCTTGTCTACTCCAATATCATGATGATGTCCTTCACCCTGTACTTTATATCTCAGGCAAGCTGAAACCTCCAGAGACGAAATATTCGACTGTAGACAGAGAATTGCTCGCCGTAATCTGGGCAATTACCAAACTAGAAAAATTTTTGCTGGGATCTCCATTTCTGATCCAGACTGATCAGAAATCTGTGGCAGCATTACGTCGTTCAAACCATAAAAGTGCAAAACTTGCAAGATTTGCTATTGCGTTGCAACCATATGAGTTCGAAATACAGTCGATACCAGGAACTGAGAACGTCATAGCCGATACGTTGTCCAGACATCCTACGGATTCTGAATGAATATTACTATTTCATGAAAATTTTCTGACTAATCAAGCATTACATTTGCAATGAACGGTATTAATGCCACGTCAGAATATACAACACTTCAGTTGGACTTCCTACTTAAATAAGGACATTTCAAAATAAACTATTGTGATCAAAATATCAAGTTTTACGGATCGTTTGAAAATTTGGACTTCACTTCCACTTTGCGTATCACTCATTTCGATTGAAAACTGTTAAAAAGGAACAATCTCTGATGTAGAAGTGACAGATACTGTGATGACTTATTCAATTTACAGTCAAAGTTTAATAAAGGAACTAACGATGATTGGATAATCATATCAAAATTCGATAATATGAACCTTGGGTCTTAATGAACTTTCATACAAGTCAATAGGAGGTAACAACGATTGGATCTTCATGTCCGATATTGTTAAATTTTCTAGTTATTAAATTAATATATAATAAAATAAAGTTAAAGTGTGATGAAATAAAAAAATAAAATATACTAAGAAAAGATGAAACAAAATAATATCACACCAATTAAACCTTTTAATTAGTGTAATTATTAAGGTAATAGATATTAGATTATGACATTTCATATTTATAGTTAAAATGTATGAATTTTTTCTGTTCTTTTCTTTTGATTGCTTTATTTTAATTAGGTATCTATCCTTACACTTCATTTTCACACGCATTCTAATTTAATGTATACTTTAATATTAGTTTTAATTGTCCGTACATCTCAATTTTTATTTCTTTTACTCTCTTATACTATTTCTCATTTTCTTCAATTAGATATTAATTAGTTAGTACCATACGTACATATTATATTTAATTATTTTAATTTTAATTAGTTAGAATAATTTTAATAACACCTCACATTATTAGTTAGTCGATACATACAACAAATTAATTAGTTAATTAGTTAGTGACAGTGACACTTCCTTGTTTAATATAAGTTATATGTATGATATGACGTTGATTTTATTATAAGATATTACTGACATGACCACGACACTGTTCTAGATAGAACATCGTAGGTCATACGTCGGGTTTTGTTAAATTTTTGATAATTTGATTAATATTATTCAAAAAAAAAATCTATCTAATAGATTTTTTTTCTTCCGTCTGACAGGAAATCTGTTACGGTGTTATTTTAAATGACGGCGTCTGCTGGGGTTTAGCCGTGCGCAACGTTTAGGGGTCATTAACATTTATAGAATAGGTCGATATTTTACGGTATACTGAACGCGAAATATATGCGGAGATTATGACGCATTCGCGTTGGGAAGGTCACGCTGGGTGACTTGGTTACATGGCCCTTGTTACGCTATCCGTCAAGCAAGAAAATCGTGTCTGTATTTCTTCCAAGGAAAAAGGCTTAGTATATAGCCTATATTATATATATGAATCGATGTAGAACTCAGGGTCAGTTCGGATATTAATCTAAGTATGAGATTAATTAATTTAATTTAGATGATGGAAGGAGAATCGCATTATGATTCAAATTGTAGCTGTCAAGAACTCATGCGCTCATTTCTGGCTGTTGACTACAACAGCGCACGTATATAGCCACGATGTTCATCTGACATATTGTTTTGACACGGACGGACATGAATACTATGCATGTAATTTCTAATGAACTATATATGAATGTATACCGATGTGAACTGTCTTCGTGCGTCAACTTGTAATAAATATTGGACTCGAGTCGAAGGCTTACCCACATTCCTTTGATTACGTTTGATTGCTTCAACTTGCATTGTTGACGGTCCTTTGACCTGATGAACTCTTTCTTGTAAGAAGTTTATAGTAATAATGGATCAGTTCGTACGGAACCGGGGTTTGCTTGGACACAAGTTGTGTAATGATAAATAAGCAAGCATCCCAACTAACTTATAATAATCGAACGAAGGACCCTCAAACACCAGTAACCCACCCACGCAACAATCTGTTTGTTTCATGACACGTGGGATGAACATGTAGAGGGATTGAAGTCACTGTTATCATGCCTTCGGGTGCATCACCTTACAGCAAGACCCAGTAAGATTAAGGTGGGGTTTCAGGAGTTAACGTTTCTGGGGTATGTGGTAGGACAGGGTGTTTTAAAACCAGTTGATCAGACAGTTG
Source organism: Oreohelix idahoensis (assembly GCA_024509875.1). NCBI lineage: Eukaryota > Metazoa > Mollusca > Gastropoda > Stylommatophora > Oreohelicidae > Oreohelix > Oreohelix idahoensis. The sequence goes on from JAMPIV010013338.1 coordinate 180,959, forward strand.
GAAGAATTTTGAATTTGCAACCTCCAAAAACAAAGAAACAAGTACGTAGTTTACTTGGTCTGATAAATTTTTATCATAAATTTATCCCCAGGTTCTCTTCATTGTCGGCAGCTCTAACATCACTCACTAAAAAGGGCACGCCAAACAGAGTGGTCTGGACTGAAGAGTGTGATAGAGCACTAAGGAACATCAAGGCTGTATTCTCCAGCGAGCCCATTCTTCTACTGCCAGACTTGGCTAAGCTCTTTGTACTGAGGACTGATGCTTCTGCAGTGGGCATTGGTGCGTGTCTGATGCAAGAACATGATGGGTTTCTACATCCTGTCATGTATGTCAGCAGGAAGTTGCTTCCGGCTGAAACGCGATATGCCACTATAGAGAGAGAGAGAGTGTTTAGCCATTATTTGGGCGGTTTCCAAACTCTCTAGGTATTTGTTAGGATCTCATTTTGTACTGGAAACGGACCATTGTCATTTGACTTTTCTTAAGTCATCTAGATCACCAAATTCACGTTTGACAAGGTGGTCGTTGTTGTTACAACAGTACAACTTCACTGTTTTTCCTATTCAGGGTAAATTAAATGTTCTTGCAGACTCGTTATCTAGATTATGAACACTTGCTTGTAGTAAATGGGTGTGTTTTTTTCTTCTTTTTAACCCCCATTTCTATGTAGTATTTGATACTTGTACATGAGTAATGTTTTGGCAACTGTATTCTGCATGATTTTTGTATAAGCTAAGTTCTTATCATATGTTGTGTATCCAGTACAGGGTTATAGAACAGATATTCTCCAGTATAGGAGAATTTGGTGAAATTGATGTAATGTATCACCTTTAATTTTGTGTGTAATTAGAGATGCATAATTTTTGCCATATGGTTGCTGTTGTATTTTTCTAGCAACTTGGTTCTATTGTAATTTTTTTTAATTTTATTTTTGTGTTCTTCAGAATGTTATTATTGATTATTTGTAGATGGCATATTTTCACACTGATGCTATAGATTTTGCCCACATATGTAATCAGAGGTTTTGGATGGTTGGTTTCCTGATATCTACCACCCATCCAGTGAAAAACTGTTTTTCACTTGGAGAGGGAGTGTGGATGTCACGAACGGTTTATATAATGAATGTCAGTACTCATGCTCCGGTGGGAGCTAGATATGTTTATGTAAGTTGTGAGTTGAAGTGAGTGAATGTTAAGTTTGACTGCGGGCATGAATGCATTATAGCACGTTTCACTAGCTTTGCCCAACTTCAAAATGCTATATCTCAGCGAATATATAACGCATATAAGTGAAATTTTGTGTGTGAATTTGAAATGGTATAGACCCTATGAATTAAATTTTTCATTAAAATGCTGCCATTGGTTTCAATTTTCGTTTCTTTGCGATATAATATAAAATCCTACTTGCCAACACACATCACACGCACACATATTGAAATGTCTACAGTAAATTATACGACCTCATTTGCACATTTTTGGTTTATCAAGCAATTGGCATGATTTTTGAGTGAAATTGCGTGAAATCGCACTTCTTGAACACAAAATAGTTTATATCCGGTGCTACTCACACATTGTCAATCAGTGGCGTGTCTACAAAAAGTATTGTGTGGTTAACTAGGAAAATGAGTCTGCGAGTACATTTTATGACATTACAGCTAATCACAAATAGGATTTTTAAGTATTTCTGCAATGAAGCTACTCGTGGAAAACTATATCATTCTATTTCAAACCCACAAAAGAGGACTATTCATGCCTTGGGGATAATCAAACGATCATTGCACCGCTGGATAGCGACATCTAAAATTTCCAATTCTAGTGTTTTACACACGAAAATTAGGCCAAGAGTGGTGGATATTTTGACAGAGAATTGATCCGGAGAGAAATTTGCAATATATTTCACAATAATGAGGCAGTGACTTTAAGGAAATTGAAAATTTGGTTAAGAAAGAATAATGACATTGATATTTCCAAATCTACGCTATGGAGGACTATTAGGAGTTTGGGATTCACTTTTAGAAAATATGTTGGTGGTAGAAACCTTATTTGTGAGAAGCCTCATATAGTTGCAATGAGAAGCAAATATTTACGCGAGATCAGAGAAATGAGAAGAGATTGTTATGATTTTGTGTATTTAGATGAAACTTGGATCAATTCTCACCACAGTAATGAACGAAATTTCCAAAGGTTGTTATTGCCGGGAGTTGTAGTGAGGATAAGCTCTCACTGCAAATAAAATACTTCTATGGCACGCGACTCAAACAGCCTCTGACAACCAAGTCCAGCTCCCGGCCTTCTCGTGTGGCTCAATTTGAGCTCGGCGGAACTGTTTCCACTGACGGGAGAAGGGGCAAAGGCGAGCGACTGGCGCCTTAAAACCAGCAGCTTCGGGCAGATAGGGCTCGTGATCCTTGGTTGGTAGCTTATCTAAGATAAGGAACTCTGAATTCAAACCACCGCTGCCTTGCGGGAATATCCATCTGTGGAATTGGCTTCGGGAGTAAACCCTGAGGATAAATCCGGAGTCGGAGTCCCTAAGGCAGTCTAATGTCGATTCGACATTATTCTGGCAACTCCTGCGACATGGCTGGTACCAAACTGTATCGGCTACTGCCGTTCCTTTGGATCTATCGGCTGTGTGGAGAGGGGGAACATGCTGCATGGGCAACAGCTTGATCTCCATATAACTGTGCCCAAGCTCGCGCCCTGGAGAGGACACTCCAGCTTCACCATATAGGTGTCGGCAAAACACGGGAAGTAGCAGTTACCGGTTATAAGCACTTTGCCCAATTGGCGTAGGGCATGGCGCCAGGGGCTACTTCCGACAGTGGGAGAGGTTCTAGGATCTCACTGGACAGCTACCGCCCGCTTCAAGCTGGGCAGTGCCCAGTCAATAAGGTGTTGTCCCGCCACTGTCTGCTTTCCCCTTTGGGTGCATGGGGATTAGGGTCAAACCCGAACTGTGGACAGAAAATTTTGCACCAAGCAATTATCGAAAAAATAGAAATAAGCAAACTCTCAGATTGGAATGCTGGAACGTCCGGACTATGTTGACTGGACTATCCGAAAACCTACAGGATATAAACGATGTAAGGAAGACAGCCATAATTAATGATGAGCTTAAACGACTTGAGGTGGATATAGCTGCACTTCAGGAAACGCGCCTGGCGGGCTCTGGAACGGTGAGCGAGAAGGACTACACATTTTATTGGCAAGGGAAAGATCATAATAAAACTAGAGAACACGGAGTAGGTTTTGCGGTCAAAAAATCGCTAACTAAAATTGTTGAACCAGGCGAGAATGGATCAGAACGCCTGTTAACGCTCCGCCTGCAAACTAGCACAGGTCCCATCACCCTTGTCAGTGTGTATGCTCCTACTCTGTACTCTGCCTCAGAAGCTAAAGATGAGTTCTACGAGAATCTAGCAGCAGTTATCAAAAGCATACCTTGGCAAGAACAGCTTGTTCTCCTTGGTGACTTTAACGCTAGAGTGGGTGCCGATAATGTTTCATGGCCTTCATGTCTGGGCAGGTTTGGTATTGGCAAGATGAATGAAAATGGACAACGGCTCTTAGAGTTGTGCGTCCACCATGACCTCTGCGTGACCAACACCTACTTTCAGACAAAACCCCAGCATAAGGTGTCATGGAGACACCCACGATCCAAGCACTGGCACCAACTTGACCTGATTCTTGTCAGAAGGCCACTCCTCAGGTCTGTGCTCTCCACGCGCTCGTACCATAGTGCAGACTGTGATACAGATCACTCCTTGGTTTGCTGCAAAATCAGAGCACAACCAAGAAAACTCTATCGTGTCAGACATGAAGGAAAATTTTGCTTCAGGAAAAATCAAGAGAGCAGAAAAGACCATTATATATCGCCTTTATAGACCTCACAAAAGCATTCGACTTGGTTAGTAGGGATGGACTCTTTAAAATCCTCCTGAAAATAGGCTGCCCTTCTAAAATGCTGGAAATGATAAAGTCATTCCATGACGACATGAAGGGAACAGTCCAATATGCTGGAAGCACGTCACAGCCCTTTGATATACGAAGTGGCGTTAAACAAGGCTGTGTTCTGGATCCGACCCTCTTCGGAATCTTCTTTGCCTTACTCTTGAAACATGCATTCAGAGATGCAACTGAAGGAATATGCCTTCACACTAGATCAGATGGCCGTCTGTTTAATCTTTCAAGGCTGAAGGCAAAAACAAAAATCAGAAGGGTCACTATAAGAGACTTGTTGTTCGCTGATGATGCTGCAGTCGTCACGCAAAGCCAACAGGAGCTTCAGAGCTTGATGAATCGCTTCACTAAAGCATGCAAGGACTTTGGCCTCACAATAAGTCTAAAGAAAACGAATGTGCTGAGTCAGGATGTGGGTGCTGCACCAGTTATCACTATCGATAACTATGAATTGGCAGTGGTGCACCACTTCACATACCTAGGGTCTACCATCAATGACAAACTCTCACTGGATACAGAAATCGACAGCCGCATTGGCAAAGCTGCAGCTACCTTTGCCCGCCTCACATCGCGTGTTTGGGAAAACTCTAAACTCACAATGAAGACCAAAGCTGCGGTATATAATGCCTGCGTCACCAGCACACTCCTATATGGCAGCGAGACCTGGACGACCTATGCTAAGCAAGAAAGAAGGCTCAATACCTTCCATTTGCGATGTCTACGCCGCATCCTCGGCATCTCGTGGAAAGATAAAGTGACAAATGTCGAGGTGTTGTCACGTGCTGGCCTTCAAAGTATGTATACGCTGCTTAGACAGCGCAGACTTCGCTGGCTTGGCCATGTTCGCCGCATGGAAGATGGTCGCATCCCAAAAGATATCTTCTACGGACAATTAGCAGATGGGAAGAGAACAGTTGGGCGACCACAGCTGAGGTTCAAAGATGTGTGCAAGAGAGATATGAGGGCACTGGACATGGATCCAGCAACATGGGAGGATGAAGCTGCCGATCGCACTAAGTGGCGATGCTATTTACGGCGCCACCTCAGATTGGGCGAAGAGAGGCTCACACAAGAAGCAGAGGTGAGGAGAAAACCAGGAAAATAAGCAGCTGAGGGCTGCCACCTCAAGGGCGCATTCCCATAGTCAGTTATGACTGAAGGGGCTATTATTATTATTATTATAATGAACGAGAATGGCAATCATCTGATGGGACAACTAAGAGACTAGAACCAAGCAGCAAAGGACAGCGCCTAATAATTGCACATCCAGGAAGCAGCCATCATGGGCTTCTAAATAATACTGAACTCATATTTGTTTCAAAATCCACAGTTATTAGGGATTACCATAAAGAGATGAATGGCAAGATATTTCAAGATTGGATTGTGAATCATGTACTTCCTTCCTTGGATAGACCGTCGTGTTTGATAATGAACAATGCTTCATATCACAACGTTGTGGCACCAGAAGATAAAGTTCCTAATTCATCAAGTACTAGGGATGTAATAACGATTTGGCTGACCATTAACAACATTGCATTCAACGAAATGTCCCTGAAGTCTGAATTACTTGGAATTGTAAAAAAAGACACAGCGTACAAAGATATTTCACATAGACAAGGCAATCCATGAACATGGTCACAGATGTTTAAGATTGCCTCCTTACCATTCTCACTTAAACCCAATAGAATTAGTATGGGCTAAAATTAAGGAACAGGTAGCAACAGAAAATAGAACGTTCAAATTAAAAGATGTTGAGATACTTATAAAAGCCGCCATCTCCAATATAGCCAAGGATTATTGGAAGAAATGTGAGAGCCATCTGTTACAAGAGGAAGAGGAATATTGGAAGAATAATGGTTTGTCCTTCATTCAGCCGAGATTGATTATCAATTTCTCAGAGACATCTGATTATGATTCGGATGAAGTTTAATTTCTTTAAAGATGACCTTACCGTTATTTACAAGCACACTAGAGGAGCAACGTTCCATTATGATATTTATGAACCGCAAAAAGAGGTGATACCCATTGAAATAATTAGATCAAGGAAGGTCCAGTTTGGTAGCGCATTAAATGTCAATGACAAACAATGTCAAGAGTATCTCGCATGCAGATCATTTAAGAAATCATCTTCAACAGGTATTCATATGCAAACGTGATGGCCACATTATTGTAATAGTAGACACGCCTATGCCTAATCAATTCACAGAATCTGTGCATGAAGTGGTAAAATTTCTTTTCTCGATACACAATAATTAGTATGCCGACAGAGATCAAAGGATTTCATCCGTTTAAGGGAACTAGACAAGATGCACAGATATAAAGTATATATTTGTTGGGTCTAACCCAATATAACATCGTATGCAAAAAATGGCATTAATACGTTGGACGGTTAATCAGATAATTACATTTGTTTGAGGGCAAAGCTAGTGAAACGTGATATAGTAGCAGTTAGTGCTAATGTCGAGTTCACGGGCTTGACTGAGTTGTTGTGAACGAAGTGGGGGTGAAGACTGGTCAGGTGTGAAAAGGGTCATGGGTAAAAAGGGGATTCGAGACAGAGATTAGAGCGAGGAGAGATTACGTGGAGAGTGAAGGCGAAATGGTTGAAGAAAATTAGGAAATATATTAAGATATTGTGAAATTCGTTCCATGAGATGCTGTTCTAATTATGCACATCATACGTTGTGCTTTTCTTATGTGATGATTTATGGCCAAAGCGGCAGTCTGCCTGTGTTATTGTGTTATACTCAAGTTTGTGACATAAAGTCGTCGGATATCGTATTTACGTGTTGGAGTTTAGTGAATTAACAATTTGCTGTGAAAAACGAGCCATGTTTGTCGCTCCATGTGTATGTAATACATATTTGTCAATGTGTACACACAGCAAGCACTTGACATATATATATATATATATATATATATATATATATATATATATATATATATATATATATATATATATATATATATATATATATATATAATAATAATAATAATAAAATAAATTCTTTAAGCACCAAACACGGCGCATAAGGCAGAAACCAGTGCTCTCCAGGTTGTTCGTTGTGACGCCACTCCTCTTAGCTCTTGCACATTATTTAGGCCCAACGTTCTTCCTTCTCTTATTATTGCTCTTCTGAGTGTTTCTTTTGGTCTTCCTTTTTTCCTCTTACCCTCAGGAACCCAAGTGAGCGCCTGTAGTGGTATTCTGTTGTTTTGCATTCGTAGGACATGACCGATATATGACCATCGTCTTTTCCTTATATAGTCGGAGACATATTTCTGCCTAGAGTCTTCTCTTATTTGTCGATTAGTCTTGAATTCTTTCCAACTGATGTTCATGAGTTTTCTAAGACATTTGTTCTCGAATGTATTCAGCTTGTTCTCCAATGATTTGGTTATTTTCCAACTCTCACAGCCGTATGTTAACACTGAGATAACATTTGAATTAAACAGACGAAGCTTGGTATGTATATTCAATGATCGTAATTTCCAAATGTTAGATAATCTATTGAAGGCGCTAGCTGCCAAAGCAATTCTAGTATGGATTTCTCTTGTTGTGTCACCATCCTGAGTCATTTTACTGCCTAAATAATTGAAACTTTCAACTTTCTGTAGTTTTTCCCCGTTCAAGATGATATCAAAGGTCTCGTTAGAAAAGTTCATAGCTTTAGTTTTAGAGGCATTTATTTGGGGACCTATTTTAACCGAGAGATGACACAAATTATTTATTGCTTCTTGGGATTGTCTTGGTGTTGAACTTAAGAATGCTACATCATCTGCGAAATCCAGGTCCCCCAGGAATTTTCCATTTGTCCATTTTATACCCAATTGTTCATTGTGGGTATAGTTTCTCATAACCCAATCAATAGCTATTCCAAAAAGTAGTGGGGACATAATACAGCCTTGTTTCACCCCTGTTTCTACTGTAAACCATTCTGTATTCCCTTTATTTGTTCTAACACAACATCTTGCATTGTCATATAGCGCTTTGATTATATTCACATATTTTGTTGGAAAAACCATAGATTGTAAGTATCTTCCACAATGATGGGCGGTGTAGACTATCAAAGGCTTTTTGAAAATCGACGAAGGTGATAATAAGTGGCGATTGCCTTTCCACTGATTCTTCTATAATTGTTCTTAGTGTGAATATTTGATCAATACATGATCGTTTCGGCCTGAAACCCGCTTGTTCTTCTCTGATCTTTTCGTCAGCATGCAATTTAAGTCTTTCTAACATCATGCAACATAATAATTTTCCAGGTACTGATAATAGAGATATACCACGCCAGTTATTACAGTCTGATAGATCACCTTTCTTCGGTAACTTTACAATAATACTGTCTTTCCATTGTTGTGGTGGTTGTTCTTCTCTCCATACTTCATTTATAATATCTAAAATTCTCAAGAGGTTGTTGTCATTAACTGCTTTAATCATTTCCCCTGAAATTTCGTCAACTCCAGCAGCTTTAAAAATTTTTAATCTTTTAACGGCTTGTTTGATCTCGTCCAGCGTGAATTCATCGCAAGTTATTGGCAAGGTGGTTGTGGGTGTTTCATTATTAAAATCAGGTGTTACTGTTGGTGGTGGTCTGTTTAGCACCTCCATGAAGTGCTCAGCCCATCTCTTCATTTGTTCTTTTTCTGTTGGTATTGAATTCCCTAATTTACCTTTAACAGGTGTTTCCATAGCAGTAGGCTGGTGACATAGTTGTTTTGTAATTTGATAAAGGCACCTACTATTACCAGTTCTTGCAGCATTTTCAGCTTCTACGGCCAGTTCATTGATGAAATGTCTTTTATCTCTTCGAGTTTTTGTCTTCACTTCTTTATTTAACAAGTTATAAGTTAGTTTGCAAGATTCAACTGCATTATGTGTACTTGCCGCTAGTAGTTTAAGTTTTGCTGTTTTCCTTTCTTGTATTTTATCCCAAGTATCTTCTCTCATCCATTTTTTCTTTTTATGTACTAGGTATCCGGTGGTCGCTACTGCTGCTTCTGTCATTGCTGTTCTCAGTTGTTCCCATTTAGTATCGATTGTCTTGGTGGTGATATCGTTGTCAATTTTGCCTAAAGCATCGAAATAGTTGTTCATTTTGACATTATATTCCTCCTTTATATCATTTGATTGCAGTCTGTGTACATCTATTCTTCTATTTTTATTCTGTTGGTATAACTTCTTCAGTTTAATTCTCAGTTTAGCTATGCAGAGGTTATGATCGCTTCCGATCTCTGCACCTCTGTATGCTCTGACGTCTTGAACTGATGAGCGAAATTTAGCGCTTATGCAGAAGTGATCTATCTGGTTCTTAGTTCTGCCATCAGGTGAATTCCATGTTATCTTGTGGATATTCTTATGTGGAAAGATGGTGTCTGCCACAACGAGGTTTGATATTTCACAAAGTTCTAGAAGTCTTTCGCCATTTTGATTCATACAGCCTATGCCATGAGTACCGAGATATCTTTGTACTCCATCGTTGTTGTCACCTACTTTGGCGTTAAAATCACCCATGACTGCTATTATGTCATGCTTGGGTATTGTGTTGATGGTACTTAGAAGTGCTTCATAGAAGTCATCTTTTGTGGTATCAAGAGCGTCGTTAGTTGGTGCATAACATTGTACAATTGAGAGCTTGAAAAATCGTGTCTGAAATCTAGCTAATATTAGCCTCTCATTGATAGGTACCCAGCTGATAAGCGATGCTGCTGCTTTCTGTGTCATTAGGATGGCTACTCCCTCTGTGTGACGATTATCATTACTACCAGAGTATATAATTTATATATATATATATATATATATATATATATATATATATATATACGAGACACAAAACAGGCAAATGCCAGTGGAACACAAGATGAGAAGAAGACGCTAGCGAGTGATAGGACACACGCTGAGGAAACATGATAATAGTAATACAAGATAGTCCTTGTTCTGGAATGCTCAAGGTAAGATAAGTTGGTAGAAGGACACTGACGAAAACGTGGTGAAGAGAACTTTACACAGGCATGACATGAATGCGGGAGACAGTGAATAATCTTGTGCTGATGGGACATGCCACCGGGCACTTGCCTTGCTCGTGTTATCAGTTAGTTCCACGTTAGCAAACTGTCTATGGCATTTCAGTCATGCTATTCTCACAAGCACCCATTTATGACAGGCTGTAGCTTCTTGGATGTGGTTTTTGTGTTTCTTGAATACTCTACATATGTATATAAAAGTATATATATTTAAATTCTTTCCCAAAAGTATTATAACGTCTTAGGACTTCCTTGTATGAATTCTCTAGTGTACAAAATAGCTTCTTATTGATCATTTCAGAGAGCTCTGGTTTGATTATAAATAAATTTTGCCTCGTTTTGGAGAGACGCGTTCCTTTCAGCTTAGATACAGGGTCCGTCGGTTAGAAAAGGGCGCATGTCCAAATATCAAAGACTTTTTAGTCTAGTTATAAATGCAATGAAAACAGTTGTAAATTATCTGGTGACGTGTAACTGTCTCGCCTATCTAACACAACACATACTTAAGAAATTACACTTTTTTTTAAACATTTGAACATATATTAGTGTGTGAAGGTAGATTGATCTCGGCTTTGAAACTGAGAGTTGAACGGTTGCAATTTTTGTTCAGCGTAGATACGAGTATATTACAATGACGTTTGCACGTATATATATATATATATATGTAAATTATTCTTAACATTTCCGGTGTTGTTATATTTCATTTTGTTAATAAAATTATTATAAAAATATAACATGTTAATAAATTGTAAATGTATATTTTGCGAAAGAAATTTACAATTTTGAATATATTTCAAAATTAAAAAAAAATATTATAATAACCAAAACTTCCTTAGCTAACATTTACTTTTTATTGTCTTTTTTACATTTAGGTTGTTACCCTTAACAAACAAAAAATATGCTAAAAGTTACGTCCCTTGAATTTTAATTAACAGAGGACTTTCCTCACTTCTCGCCCTCTTCTTCCTTGAACAACCTTAAATGCCTAATTGAATATACAAGAAGAACGCAGTAATGAAACTCAGGTTCCTTACGTCTACTTTTTTTGGCGTTACTGGTATACGCACTTTCTCTGTTCAATTATATGTTGAGTGAGCGTCGAGTCGAGTCACGAGTGGTTCATACGCTTGGTTCCCGAGGCAAAGTTACCGGGTTGCTTCTTCGTACACTCTCAAACATCTACTTGAATATTTTCTAAGAAAATAGTGGTCAGTTTGAGGCTGTTTGTATCTCCGTAGAAATATTTTCCAGCAATGGTACTGGTGTCGGTCATACGTGCTTTCTTTGTTCCTCATATATAGGGCATCTTTGAAGCAGACGTTCATCATCTCTCATCTCAACCCATAACCCGTCATGGGTCGTAGGGGTGCCATGGTGGAAGCATCAGCAGACAGGGTCCTCCACTGCTCTCTATTCTTAGCAATGCGTACAAGTGTGGAGAAACCGTGTCCTGCCCATTCTTTGATGTTATCAGCCCAGGATTTTCTTTGCCTTCCTCTTCTCCGTTTACCTTCGACTGTTCCCTGGAGGATCGTTTTCGAAAGGGAGTCATGACGAGTTACATGCCCAAACCAGGCAAGCTTTCGACGTTTCACTATTGACAAAAGTGGTTCTTGATGGCCTGCATAGGTGTTTATCTTCTCTCTAACATAGACATTTGTTTTGTGCTCTTTATAGCAAATGCGCAAAATTCTTCTGTAACATTTATGCTCGAAAGCCTGAATCCTTCGCTCCGTATCTGCAGTGAGTGTCCAGCCCTCACACCCATACAAGAGAATAGATAATACAAGTGATTTGTATAATTTGATCTTCACAGGAAAACTGATGTTACTTTTCCAGATCACATTCAACCTTGTCATGGCAGCTGAGGCCATCTCAAGTCTTGTCTTGATTTCTTTATTTGATCTTCCATCACTACATATAGTGGACCCGAGATATTTAAAGGTGTTAACTTCTTCTAACGTTTGCCCATTTAACGTAATGTTGGTCGGAACATGTTTCTTATGGCTATTCACCAATATCTTGCTTTTTTCTATATTAATTTCCATCCCATATGTTCTTGTTACTTTCTCCAGTCTAGAGGTAAGGTCTTGAAGTTCTGATTCTGTTCCAGCTATCAGATCAATATCATCAGCAAAACGTCGATTACACAGAGGTCGGCCTCCAATCGATATGGTTGATTTATAATCGTAGAGAGCCTCCTGCATAATATGTTCTAGATAAATGTTAAAGAGCACTGGTGACAGGATACATCCCTGGCGAACTCCTACAGTTGTTTTGAAAAATTCTCCAATGTCATTGCTTGCAAAAACAGCACTGCTTGCGTCCTTGTATAGTGCTTCAATGATATCTATGATGTTGGTATCAAAATTGAATTTTCTCATTATTTGCCATAAACCTTCATGCCAGACTCGATCGAAGGCTTTTGTGAAATCGATGAAGTTATGGTATAAATCATGTTGATGCTGGAGATGTTTTTCGATCAGTAATCTAATATTGAAGATTTGTTCTGAGGTACTTCTTTTTGGTCTAAAGCCAGCCTGTTCCTCTGACAAGATTTCTTCTGATTTCTGTTTTATTCTGTTCAAAAGTATCCTTAACATCACCTTACTTGGATGACTAATAAGGCTAATGGTTCTGTAGTTCTTGCACATTTTTAGATTTCCTTTCTTTGGAAGCGGTATTACTAATGACTGCGTCCATTCTTTTGGCCATTTTTTTGTACTCCATATCTTCTGGCAAATTGTTGTCATGATTTTTACTATATCTGGTCCTCCATATTTCAAGAGCTCTGCAGACGTTCAGCAGTCATTTTATCGGTGCCACATTTACACATCGGTAACTCCTATCTTTAGATTGCTGAAATCAATAATGATGATTTCTTTCTTGTGAAGAATTCACAATTCTATCGATAAGCGGGATAAAAGATTTAACTAAATAACTGGTATCAAGAGCACCCACAGTGAGGACATTAGATATTTACGAGGGAGAGATAACTAAGGAAATTAGTGATTGCCTGTTGGAGAACGATTCTGTAATCAGTGAATCAACAACGCTAAGATTACTGGAATTTGGCATCAAATGTAAGATTATCAGGAAAAGGCGTATAATTGGATTCATACAGCATGTATACAATCAGGAACAGTTTGCATTCAAACCTTTCGAAATGTGTTGAGGGAAACTGAGAACCAATGGGTTAGCCATTGATTCTGATCAATAATAATACTATACAAAGACTAATTAGAGCATGCTATTGATCATACGTGTCTCGGTTTCCAGTGTATTAATGCCTGACAAGCGGCATCAGTGAGTATGGTCAATGCTTTGGTTTATATACATGGGAGATAACTTTATAAATGCCACAATATTAGCAAAAGGATAGCGTTGTTTCCCTTTCTAAATGAACAGCATGCAGACAGTGACGTTAACTTCCCCATACCGCCTGTTTCGAGAGTGGCCATGTATAGGACACTAATGATAAGAATAGATAAATTCTCACTCTGATGAACATGCAGGTCCCTGCAAAGCAATATACCTTTAACAACTCATGCCAAGCTGGTGGCTTTGTCACGTACACAAATAATGACTAATTTTCCTGTGGACTAAGTTCTCAGTGGTATTGTGCAATAAACTATTGCTGTATAAGAAACATTTTTTGTGCTGAAAAGCGTTATCCTATTGATATTGATATTATGTTCGTTTCGATTCACATATAATTGTAGTTGATATGTGTCCGCTTTATTTACATTTCACACTTTTACATGGTTTCATTTAATTTTGACTTTTCATGTATATTTTGCACTATCCATCATTTGTTTTACGTTTCTGCATTAGGGGAAATAACACATAATAATTTTTTTAGTGCTATACTGTTATCAGTTACTTCTCTTTTTCATTCCGATTCTTATTCCATATTACACGCCTGCTTGTTATCTACAATTATCTTCGTTATCGTTATATGATTAATATACTCTACGTTTCTTTTCTTTTCTTTTCTTTACTTCTGATGAACATCTTTCTGTTTTCCGTCATGACTTATATATATATATATATATATATATATATATATATATATATATATATATATATATATATATATATATATATATATATATATATATATATATATATATATATATATATATATATATATATATATGGATACAGCTTCGACTTACATTATTTACGGAATGTGACGATGACTATATTATTGACAATATTATGTAATCAATTCTGGCCGTTTTTTCCGGTTCCGTATCTTGTCTTAATTAATGTATTATATTTCATTATTGCGAAAAAAAATCAAATTCTTTGATTTTTTTCAACCCGACCAGTTATTTTGCGGTAATATGTCTCTCTGTGTTAAATCATGTGTTTGCACGGGTTTTCACTTATATTGAACGCTGCATATTTAATACGTCATCGGTTGTTAATGACGTAATGCGTTCAGCACTAATTTATGCTAACGGTTAAAATTCTTGGCCTTTCGTTATCTGTAGTCTTCGTGGTAGGACGTATTGTATTCAAGCTCCTGATATATTGTGGAAGAAGAGCTACAAGTGGCATGCTATATTTATTCGAAGGCCGCCACTATTATTACGATGATTCAGAACCTAGTGTGAGGTTCGTGATATATTCAAATATAATTCTACGTCTACATTTATCTGACCCACATTACATGGGTGGATCTCACCCCTAGTACAGCGGCCAGAAATGTAAGATGAGACGTGACTGTTGAAGGACAGGACGATGTTTATGTATAATATGCCATGCCAATTCCATGATGTCATTGTCTTCAAGTGTTATTAAACGTCAACCATATTTTTGTTTACCTTCCACCTCACGACTTGGATTCGTCACGATTGAAGTCATGTTCGTTTTACCCGTCTCCATTCGTGTTGTTAGTACGATGCTTATACTTCCATTGAACTTCATAATATGCTCAACTGATTACTGCTAGAAGAAAATATCATCCGTAACACATACTATTATCTTTTTTTTTTCTTATTTCTGGCATGTTTCTCGAACTACAAGATAAAGGGGGGCAGGGCTTCTTAAGATGCTGTTAAGGGGTGCGAGGCTTCTTAAGATCTTGTAAAAGGCCGCGAGGCTTCTTAAGATGTTGTAAAGAAGTATGAAGCTTTTTAAGATGCTGTAAAAGGATGCGAGGCTTCTTAATGTGCTGTAAAGGAGTGCAAGGATTCTTAAAATGCTGTAAGGGAGTGCGAGGCTTCTTAAGATGTTGTAAAGGGGTGCGAGGCATCTTAAGGTGCTGTAAAGTGTGCTGAAGATGATATAAAGAGCTGCGAGGTTTCTTAAGATGCTCTAAAGGGGTGCGAGGTTTCTTAAGATGCAATAAAGGGGTGCGAGGTTTCTTAAGATGCTGTAAAGGGGTGTGAGGTTTCTTAAGATGCTGTAAAGGTGTGCGAGGATTCTCAAGATGCTGTAAAGGGGTGCGAGGCATCTTAAGGTGCTGTAAATTGTGCTGAAGATGCTGTAAATGGCTGCGAGGTTTCTTAAGATGCTGTTATGGGGTGCTAAGTTTCTTAAGATGCTGTAAAGGGGTGTGATATATGTGGTAAGTTGGTTGATGATATAGATATTTATAGGGGACTTAGTGTACTGACTGAGATCAGCTGTGAAAGTATCTGTATCTAATAAGTGTGGTGTGTTACAGATGACCTTACTTTGCTACCACATTTAGACCTCAATCAGACTTATTCTGGAATATTGTGATGACTACGTTGAATGTCTAGGGTTATGATAGTGATGAAGTGTATGTTCACAACAACCAACAGACAGGTAAACACTTTAATTAAATCCACAATACTTTACAACACTGTGACACGTACATACAGAGAACACTCTAGAAGACTATCTTAAGTAAGTCAAGTGTTAACTTTAAATTTATGTATTAATTCCTTTCAATACTAGATATCCTGATTCAACTACAGAGTGAATCAGGAATCACAATCAAATGTAATCACAAGTTGTATGTACACAATTTTATACATAGGATCTTTGTACTGACATATAATATTATTACAATATGTGTGTAAGTTGTGATGTAGTACTATGGGGTAATACTGGCTTTTAAAGCTAGGTTGTTGTTTGTCATCATGACTTCATGTGTTTGTTACTGGTGGAAATAATATTGGAAAGGTTCACAGTTTCTTTTTATTTGAAAACAAATAACTGTCCCTCTTGATTTAATGTACAGTCAATTTTAGAGGGGGGTACACAAGATTGAGCTGCTCTGGCCAACGAAATCTTATCTTCTGTGTGGGCGGCAGGAAAACTGTCTCCTCTGCTCGCTTGCTTCTCAGTTATCTTGAAAAACAACACTGGTCGCTATCTTGAACAAGGAGTATGCTACCAGCCTCTGGATTCAGCAAAACTCAGACCAGGTGCTGCTCTAATACATTCAGTACCACGGTCCCACAATTCACGGAAATATTAAACAAGTACGTTGACTGGCGATGAGTTATGGCACAATTCCGATCTGCCTCTGTCCCAGGCTTTTATTAGAAAAATATGAGCTGGTTCTCAACGCACTTGCTTCTCACAAAGTTTATTTTCAAAAAGTGGCCCTTAACTGACGCTTCTAATTGACTATATCAAATGGTCTAACCAATGAGACCATGTTTACAAAAGCCTTTGAAAAAATTTACCCTTACTACCGTTTCCATTAACAACCAAAAATAGTATTTGCAGTCGACTAATCATGTTTCGCCTTACATATTACTCTAGCCAATCAAATCGAATCTAACGTGTTGGCCTCATTTCCCCTAAAGCAATGAGCAAATATGATCTTGTGCTATCAGACGACACCACTATAGTATTTTGGCTATAATTTGTTAATTACTAGACTATTTGCATAACACCTAACATATTCTTTGTCACAAGTCCTAAGGCACCCAAATATATAAGTTGAATGGGGCCAAGTGGCTTCGTTGCAAATATGTATTATTCCAGGATAGTCGTGTATTTGTTTTTTATTTATTGTCTTAGAACCGCCACCTGTTCTGCCTTTTCGACTGTTCTGTCAGTATAAAGTCAGGATTTCAGACGTAAAACAGTATTGTGTCATGTTTCCTAATAAGCATTAAACATGTTTTTTAAAACCTTACCCCGTATTGGTAGTGTTTTTTGTCACTGTTTATTTGAAAAAAATCAAGCCTGCATGCCTTTCGCGTGGGGTGGCATCGCGAGACGACGCGGTAGCATTGCATGCGTTCCTCCGTACATCTCTCTCTCTCTCTTCTAAGCCCGTCTGTCTTTTAGTTTACGTATTGTATATAATGAATTTAATGTAATATTAAATCTAGGTCATTACGCAGTGTGTCTATCAAGGTCGTATAAGAAATACAGTACCAGTTTGATTTTTAGAAACGCGTGTAGTTTATGCAGACGGAGCACAAAAAGGGGTTTTCTTGTTTCGCTAGCATGACGTTCTATAACACAGGCGTACGCTATTGTGACCGCACTGTTCTTTTACCATTCTTCTTTCCTTTATTGAATTAATTCGTTAGGCTTTACATTTAATTTCTAATTTATATGTGGATTAGAATTTCTCACGACAAATTCTCCCCACTTAAAACAGACATCACATGTCAGTCTATAATTCTATATACACATAGAGAAATTTAATACATTTCCTGGGGCTTACGGTGATTCTCATCACATGGATGGCGGCTTAGAAAATCCGCACCCAGGTTAGTTTTTTCCAGAAATATATTCTATGCTGAACTGGAATGGCTGCAAAAATAAGGACCATCCGAGTAACCTCGAATTTTCATGCCTAGCCTGCGCTAGAAACGACAAGGGTTTTTGATCCGTTTGCAACTTGAATGCCTTCCCATACAGATAAATATTGAATTTCATGATCGCCCATATTACTGCAAGACATTCTTTTTCGCTAGTTGAATAATTTTGTTCAGCTTTATTCAACTTTCTGCTAGCATATGCCACTGGGGTTAATTCCCCATCCAGTGCATCTGACTTCTGTAACAGGGTCGCGCCCAAACCGATATTACTTGCATCCGTTCTCACAATGAATTCTTGACTTAAGTCAGGTAATTTCAAAATAGGTTTGCTTGTGAGCTTTTCCTTCAATTCCTGGTATGCTAATTCACACTGTGCTGTCCATGTAATTCGATCTGGATTTCCTTTGCGTGTCAAATCAGTTAACGGTGCACATATGGAATTAAAATTTCTGATATACTTTTGGTAGAAACCACATAATGAGACAAAGGATCTCACGTCTTTCTTGGTTTGTGGCCTCGGGGCTTTCTTTAGTTTCTCTAAGTTCTTGGGGTCAGGGGTCATGTTTCCCTGATGGACTGTGTGTCCCAGGAATTCTAATTCTTTACATCCAACGCAACATTTGGTTGGTCGGGATGTTAAATTCGCTTCTCTAAGTCGATTAAACAGCATGTTCAGAGAGTCAATGTGTTCCTCAAATGTTTCTGTTGCTATAAGGATATCATCCATGAAGTTTGTGATGCATGGATTATTCAGAGGATCCAACAATTTCCTCATCATTCTAGAGAAGACACTAGGCGCATTCTTCAATCCAAATGGCAATCTGTTAAACTCATAGTGTCCCTCTGAGGTACTAAAAGCTAGGTACGGTCTAACCTCAGGCTTTACTGGAGTCTGATAGTATCCTTTGCTCAGATCCACTTTTGAGAAATATTTAGCTTTATTTAGCCTGGCAAACAACTGATTTGTATCCGGCAATGGATCCACCTGACTTTCTGTGATAGCATTCAGTCTCCTGTAATCTATACAGAGTCTATGTTCTCCAGAGGGTTTTCTTAAGAGCACCACACTGGAACTATACGAAGATTCACTGTGTGAAATTATTCCTTCCTTCAACAAATAGTCTATCTCTTCCTTCAAGGCTTTCTCCTTAGCAAAAGGAATCGAATAGGCTTTCATACAGACAGGTGTGGGGTCTATCAGTTTCATATCATATTCGAATAAGTTTGTATGCCCCGGTCCGTCCGTTAACACCTCTGTATGATCATCTAGAACCTGTTGCACTCTCTCCTTCTGATTTTTCGTTAAATGTGTACTGATTTTCACCTGTGCCGCTGTCTCACAGGGGTGTAATGGATATTCAAATGATGAAAGTGGTTCCTTTTTCATCTCCATTGCAATAGACAAGGTCAACAAGTGTGTCTCTTCCTGATTTTTTCTTTCCAAATATTTCTTCAGGAGATTCACATGATAGATGTTTTCTTTCCCCTTCTTATCTATCTTATAATTTGTTCTAGATACCTTCTCTAGAACTGTATATGGACCTTGCCATCCAATTTGTAACTTATTCTGACTACCGGGTAGAAGAAGCAGTACCTTCTCTCCCACAGCCAAATCTCTGTCTTTAGCTTTCTTGTTGTAATAGGCAGCATGTTTTTTCCTGGCTTGTCTCAAATTTTCATTGGCAAGTTTCCAGCCAGTTTTTAAACGAGTGGTCAGCTCATTCACATATTGGTATGAGGATGTAATATTTTCCTCTGCCTTTTCATCAGTCTACGTTCTTAACAGAGCTTCGAGTAGACCTTTTATTGGCCTTCCAAATAATAATGTAGCCGGGGCCATACCGGTTGAACTATGGGGTACCTCCCGATAAGCAAAGAGGGCGGCGTGAAGGTACTGGTCCCATGTATCTGGTTTTTCATGTGCCAACTTTCTCAGGATCGACATCAACGTACCAATAAATCTTTCCACTTGGCCGTTCCCTTGGGGATGGTACAGACTACAATGGAAGTGTTTGGCCTGAAAGATCCGGAAAACTTCTTCTGTTAGTTTCCCCTTGAACTGAGAGCCATTATCAGTCAAGATTTGGTTGGGAAAGCCTAACCTTGTGAAAATTGTGAGTAATGCCTCTGCCACATGTTTCGAATCGATTGATGACAGTGCTACCGCCTCTCCCCACATAGAACAGGTGTCCACCAGAGTCAGAATGTAGCTGTTCCTCCTCTTGGTTCGAGTGAGAGGTCCCACAATGTCTACTGCAACTCTCTCAAAGGGTGTTCCCACTATGGGCATTTCCTCTAGAGTTGCTGGTGCAGTCCAATGCTTAGGTGCTACTTGTTGGCACTCTGGACATGATTTTACATATCGTTTGATATCTTCAGTTATCCCTGGCCAGAAATAGTGACAAGCTATTGATAAGGTCTCTTTCTTGGGAGACAGACGTCATCATCAGTTGATAAACTCTTTTAATACAAGACCCTTGCCCTGAGCAAGAGACATGCTGAAAAATCTGAAGCTCACTCGAACATCACCAGAGTTAAATACTGTGTTGTTGTGTTGCTCGTGGTTTGAGTATGGAATGTCAACTTGACCTACGCAGTGGTGTGTAGACATAGATTGAGTGTATAATGTGCGAATGATAAGAAGAGTTCGTGGTGTTGACAAATGTTCTTTTCTCACACTCATGTATGGCTGGAAGTCATCGACACCAACGACTGTGTACCTTTACTACAGTTTAATTGGACGTACACACTCGACAGCACAGATAGTAACAAATCACAGGTTGGCATCATACATCATGGTACAGTGGATAAATGGTCTTGCAATGTTACATGGGCACTCATGTAGAATAATAATATAATGGACTGTCGGTAGCCAAGCACTCAGTATTGCCCATATATATATATATCAACTGAGTTTACTGACAAAGCACGTCAGATTATAAACAATATCCAAGATGGCTTCTAGACCTAATCTCGTCTAGCGAAGATTCCTTAACATAATGTCCAGCACAGATTTTTCCATATACTCATATTGAACCGCTAGCAATGGGTTCTCATGTGTAGCAGTGATCTCTGGACTAATCAAGCGATAATACGGGGTATCCCTTTCTCTTCTTGAAAGTCACAAAATGTTTAGTTACAAGATGGCTTCTCTCGTGAGCTGTCACTCACGTTTGGATACAGATAATGAATCTGTCTTAAAGTTAGTCATTCATTAAACATTTCATTGCTCTGTAGACTTTATCATGAACAATTGACTGCATTCTACAGGATATAGTGCTGCTAGGAATCAGAGTCGTTTTTTTCATCTAGTTAAATGTATCCTCTCAGACGTACAAATCGTACCTATCGGAAAACGGTGGCTTCGTACGAGAGTTCAAAAGAGTATCTTTCATTACCTTGGTATCAGAAATATGATTCTGCCATTCCTTAGCAATAAGAATGAACACTGGGGTAAAGCATACACGATAGGTCTAGACGACTATCACTTTCCCCAAAAATATAGAGATCACTTTTTCCGGCGACAAGCCGACATAGAAAAACACAGCCCATCAGGGCGAAGCCAAATCACCTCTCTCTCGAGACACATCCGCCGAACAGCCTTTGACCTCTCTAGAGACAAAAGAACATATAGTTCGACTTAGATATGTAAAGATATACAGATATAAGACAGACTCGTCCTACTCAATCAAACAATACACATAAATTCAGGCCATAGATATTCTGAAGCAAGAATAATCTATTACTACCCAAACAAAGAATAAATCGCAGTAAAACTGGATTCATCCGCGGAGTTCGATCGAAAGAGACGACACAACTTTCAAGGGAAGTAACGCAATAATGACTTTTCCTTAAGCACTAAAAAGTATCTATTTTGTTTACAAAATATTTGCGAACATAACAAGTATTCATCATGTGACGTATTCTTTCCAGAACGTTGTCTCCATTACAGCTGCTCTGAACGCATCACGATTCTAGGCAAGTCGACCTGCATCAGCCAAAGACAAGTTCAGACTCTCTGTGATGTCTTGGGTCCACCGTCGTCTAGGTCGACCCCTTCCCCTTTTTCCAGGGACCATGCCTTCCATCACTGTTTTTTCCAGACTATTATGTCTTTTTATATGACCGAAAAATTTCAGCTTCCTTATTGCGATGGTATTTAGGAGCCAATGTTCCTGTACGTTTAGTGAGTGCAGTACTTCTCTGTTGGTCTTTTTTTCTGTCCAGGATATTCTCAACATCCTTCTGTAGCATTTCATTTCGAATGATGTAATCTTTTTTGCAACTGTTTTATTGAGTGTCCAAGTCTCGCAGCCGTATGTTGCTACTGGGAATATACATGCTCTGATCAGTTGTAACTTTGTTTCTTTGCTTGTGCCTTGCCATAGGTTTTTCATCTGTATTAGTTTATGTGAAGCAATTGCAAGTCTTCTTTTAATTTCTACTGCACAGTCGCCAGAGCTGTTGATGATTGATCCTAAGTATTCGAATTCATTGACACTTTCCAGTTCTTCGTTATCAATTTCAATTTCTGGTTTGGTCTTTACTTTGTCTGTTGTCAATACTTTGGTCTTCTTGGTGTTTAGGTATAGATTCTGGGCCTCGCTGTGTTTTTTGGTGGACAGAAGTAATTGTTCAAGTCCTTCTGGGTTGGTCGATAGGGGCACTGTGTCGTCAGCATATCTGATTTCCGGGATCTGGTACCCGCCGATGTTAAATGAGTCAAACTCTGTGTGTTCTTGGTCATCTCTTACGTTTCTCATGATATTCTCGGCATAAATGTTAAACAGGTAAGGGGAAAGGGTACAGCCTTGTCTTACTCCTTTCTGTACTTCAAACCATTCTGATGTTTCCCCCTCTATTCTTACGGCTGCCTGTTGTTCTTGGTACAGCAGTGCGATGAGTTGTATAAGGTGGTTTGGAAATCCCATATTTTTCATAATAGCCCATAACTGCTGATGTTGTACACAATCGAAAGCTTTGGTGTAATCAATGAAACAAGTATGTAGGTCAACGTTGAATTCTCTACACTTTTCTATGATGATCCTCATGTTGAATATATGATCTCTAGTGCCTCTACCTGGTCGAAAACCTGCCTGTACTTCATTTATTTCTGTTTCTAGCTTTTGTTGCATCCTTTTCATTATGATTTGTAAAAGTATTTTGCTGGCATGGCTTATAAGAGCTATAGTTCTGTAGTTTGTGCACAGTTTCAGGTTGCCCTTTTTTGGCAAGGGTATGTAAATTGATCTTTTCCATTCCTTGGGCCAAATTCCGCTTTGCCAGATCTTGCAGCATAATGCATGGTATATACGAGCGCTGCCTTCTCCTCCTGCCTGTATCATTTCAGCTGTTATTTCATCACAACCAGGAGATTTTCCACTTTTCAAGTGTTTGATTGCATTCCGGACTTCCTCTATGGTAGGTTCTGGTTCACGTTCCGCTTCATTCATGACGTTGTTATCTGCCGCTTTGTTTATTTCCGTATACATTTCTTGACAGTACTCCTTCCATCTGTTCAGAATATCTTTACGTTCTGTTAGAGTGTCGCCTTTCTTGTCGTTTATTGCTCGGGGTGATGATTTAAAGTTGCTGTTTTTCAATGTTCTTACTTCAGAAAACATATTCTTACTCAATCCCTGTTCGCGCATTTCCTCTATTTTCCTGCAGGTGTCGTTTATGTATTGTTGTTTGTCTTGTCTGACTCGTTTTTTAATCTGCTTTGTGTATTCCTTGTACAACTCCTGATTTTCTGTATCTTTTTTGGACTTCATTTTTCTTCTCTCTACCACCAACTTCAGTGTTTCGTCTGAGATGTATTCTCGTCTCTTTATACTTCTTTTAGGAATTAACCTCTGTGCATTTGTAATATAAACATCTCTGATGTTATTAGCAAGTTCATCTGGTGTCATTTCCTCCTGTACTGCCATAAGAATGTCAAATTTGTTCTGAATATCGACACTGTACTCTTCTGGTATGGCGCTTGTGTCATAACGTATTACTTTGTCGCTTGTAACGACTTTTTTCAATTTGATCTTGAAGTTTGCAGCAAGAAGTTCATGGTCGGAGTCACAGTCTGCTCCTGGGAACGTCTTGATGGATGAGATACAAGATCGCCACCTTTGTTGTATTAAGATATAATCTATTTGGTTCTTGCTTTTTCCGTCCGGTGACGTCCATGTATATAGTCTTCTAGGGTGTTGCATAAAAAGAGTATTTGTGATGACTAGGTTGTTTTCTAGGCAGAATGTTGTCAAGCGTTCTCCTCTCTCATTTCTCTGGCCCAATCCATAACTTCCTTTCACTCTTTTTTCATGTTCTAATCTTTCGTTTCCAACTTTGGCATTAAAATCTCCCATTATTATCCTAATATCTTGCTTATTTGCTTTCTCTAATGCATTTTGTAGTTCATTGTAAAAATCTTCAATTTCCTGTTCTTCAGCAGCTGCTGTTGGCGCATATGTTTGTATAACTGTGATGTTCTTTCTTTTTCCTTTCAGTCTGATTGTGACAATGCGGTCATTTATGGGATTATATCCTAATAGGGAGGCAGCTGTCCTTTTAGACAGGTAGAAGCCGACGCCGCTCTGACCTCCTCTCTCTTTGCCTGAGTATATGAATGTTCCTCCTGATGGAATCGAAAAGTGTCCCTGGCCCGACCATCTGTGCTCTGAGATGCCCAGGATATCGATGTTTAGCCTTTCCATCTCGTTCTTCACTATGTACTGTTTTCCAGCTTCTGACGTTCCATGTTCCTATTTTGATTATTTTTCTAAGACCGATGACATGGTTTTCCGTGGTTCAGGCTTTTGGCCGTCATTTACCTGTTGCTGCGATTCTTACATCCATCTTTGTGTAGTATTTTGCCATTATGGATTTCTTGGCATTGTACATCCAGTAGTTTGCCATGGATGGTTCTGGCCGCTTACCATTACAGTCCATGGTGCGCCCTCAGCCCGATACCAGGCCTTTCCAACTCCTGCCCTAGAAGCCTTTGTCAAAATATTATTGATCATCCGCCCGTTCGGCCAGCAGTTGTGTGTACTGTATAACAAGTATACCAATGTATAATATTGTAAGATATCAAAGACTGCACGTAACAGTCTTACCACACCTCCCGGGAAAAAAAAATGGAACTTTTTTTTTTTTTGAAATACATGTAGTTTGGCCGGCCAGTCAAAGCCGTTGCCCGGGGGGTGGCGCTGCCGTACACAAGCAGACTCGATGTGCCATACGTGAGCTGAACTGGATGGGGGAACCAAATAGGATGCTCAAAAAGAGAATGAAAGGTACTATCCCTTACACAGTCCAGCCCTACCTCCAGGAATAAATATAACGCCTAATATGAGGCTAAGTCGACTTATGGAGCGACTGGTGAGAATGTATCTCATAAACTGAGAAAAATTATTTCTCTACAAGTAAATTTTTCCAGGAAGGTGTCATCAAAGTATAATACAATTCTGGCAATTACACAATGCCTAAAAAATTCATACCATAATTTCGTATTAGATATCTTAAATTTATGATTTATGAAGAAAAATCATCAAAGCACAGCGGTGAATAAACATCAATGAACCGCTATGTAGTGATACAATCATTATATAATTAAATTACAAATGTGTATCTATCATGATATAGAAAAGGAACTACTATAGAACTAGACATATCAAGAAGTCTAAGCCCTAATAGTTATGTGGAATCATGTGGGCATCTTGACAGAATGTCTGCCATCACATTATCTGATCCCCGAATAGCTCGCACAGAGAAATGAAAAGGTTGAAGAGCAATTGCATATCGAGTAGACCTCGAGCTCTTCAAATTCTTACTCTGTATAGCAGTAAGAGCTTTTTGGTCTGTTTCTACTATGAAATGTGCGCCTAGAAGGAATCTCTGTAGTTTGAGGATCGACCAAACCATAGCTAATAGCTCACGGTCTAAAACCGAATAATTCCTTTCTGCCGCATTAAGTTTTCTGGAAATATACATTACAGGATGCAGAGTTCCAGAGTACTCTTGCATTAGTGCCGCTCCAATCCCAGTGGATAAAGCGTCACTACGAAGAACGAATGTCTTATCTTTAGTAGGTAGCACTAAAATAGGTGGTGTTGAAAACAATGTTTTAATCTTATCCAGAGAGCATTGGCATTCCTGAGACCAGTGGACCATATTAGGCGAACCTTTCTTTAGAAGTGTTGAAAGAGGTGCCATGATAGAGGATAGATTCTGAATGAATCTGCCATAAAATTGAATAAGACCTAACAGACTTCTCACCTGTTTTTTAGTCTTAGGGATAGAGATGTTAAGTATCTTACTAGTATTATGGTCCTCTGTCTTTAGGAAACCATGACCAACTCGGTGGCCTAGGAAAGAAATTTTGCTAAAACCAATATAGGCTTTAGAGGGTTTCGCTGTCAGGTTGTGCTCGCGCAAAGTAGACAGCAATTCATCTAACCCTGAATAGTGATCTTCCCAAGTATCGCTGAAAAGACAGATGTCGTCTAGATATGCAATGACATCTGACCGATAAGATAGGATTCGGCGCATCATGCGTACGAATGTAGCTGGTGCGTTCATAAGACCGAAAGGCATAAAATTCCATTGGAACAAACCTCTAGGTGTTGAAAAAGCCGTGAGAGGTTTGGCGCGTTCAGATAAAGGAACTTGCCAATATCCTTTAGACAAATCAAGTTTAGTGAAAAAATGAGATTTGGAGAGTCGAGTAAGTAGCTCTTCCAGTAAAGGCATAGGTTCGGCATCGAACTTCGTTACTTGATTCAATTTTCGATAGTCAACGCAAAGACGTATGTTATTGTCTTTTTTTTCGAACAATAACCATCGGCGAAGAATATGCAGAGGTGGATGGTTCGATTATTTTCAAATCTATCATCTCATCCAACTCTTTCTCAACCTGTGCTTGAAAATGTATAGGTATAGGATAAGGTCTAACCCTAATAGGAGTATGGTCAGTTAGAACAATGTCATGTTCAATGACATGAGTTTGTCCAGGGATGTCAGTGAGTACATCCTGAAATGTTTGCAACATAGTTGAAACTTGTCGCTGTTCTCCTAGAGACAAATCAGGAGAGACAGTAACGTTCTTCCATGATTCACTAGAATGAAGTGGGATCATTGGAAGAGGAAGATTTACATCTGAAAAACTTGTTTCCTCATCCTGTATCACGGACAGTGATGAGTAATGACCATGTTGTACTGGAGAATTGTCCGTTGCTTGGAAAATGGGTTGCAAATAATCCGGACGTTCATGGAATTCAGTAAGCATATTGATGTGGAAGGTTTTATGCTTCCCATCAATATCGACAATATAGTCGACATCGGAAATTTTCGATATTATATCGTACGGACCTTTCCAAGAAATAAGTAGTCTGTTTTCCCTACAAGGTAGTAATACAAATGCTTTGTCACCAGGACAAAGTTGTCGTAAGCATCTCTTCTTATTGGCAAATTGCCTTGCCTTCTGTTTCGCAAATTCAGAAGAAGAAGTTGCTAATTTGCATGCTTCGATAATTTTTGTCTCAACGCGATGACATATTCGTAGGATGACTTTGTGTCATCGTCAATATTGTCAGCTGTTATGAGATCGTGAAGCAACGACATAGGGCCACGCGGACGCGCGCCAAAGACGAGTTCAAAGGGGAAAATCCTGTATGTTCATTGGGTACCTCTCTGTAAGCAAAGAGGGCCGCAGGTAAAACTCTGTCCCAGTCTTGAGGATGATCCTCAGTTATCTTCCCTAGTAAGTTTTTAAGTGTTCTATTAAGGCGTTCGACCATACCATTAGACATTGGATGGTAGATACTACTTAAAGATCTATCTATCTGCAGAGTAGACATTACTTGAGACATGGTATCTGATATTAGTTGGGTGCCATGGTCTGACAATATCTCTCCAGGGAACCCCAGACGAGAAAATATAAGCCAAAGAGCATCTGCAATATCAGCAGTAGTAATGCTCTTCAGAGGAATAGCCTCTGGCCAACGTGTGCACATATCAACACACGTCAAGATAAACTGATGTCCTCTGGCAGACTTGATCTTAAATGGACCAATAATGTCTATGGCCATTTTTTGAAACGGCCGAATAGGAATGTCCGCCGCCTGAATGGGTGCAGCATGCCGTGGACCTTTGGATTTAACTTCCTGACATACTTTACAAGATCGACAATAAATCCGTATGTCCTTGTTTACCAATGGCCAAAAGAAAGCCGCAAGGACTCTTGACTTAGTACGGGAAAAACCCATGTGTCCAGCACACTGAGAGTCGTGAGCGTGCTGCAAAATTTTAACTCTCAAATTCTTGGGAACCAGGATTTGAGAATGACTTGACGTAATGGAGTCTTGAACCATACGTACAAGTACGCCATTCTTCTTTGTAATCCACGATTTACGACTTGTGTCTTTATTCGGATCACCTTTAGTTGCAAGAATGAAGAATTTCTTCAGAGTGGGATCATCTTCTTGCTGTTTTATAAACGAGTCACGAGAAATTACCAAGGGATCATCTTGGTTATGCACTTCATTATCTTCAGTAGATGAAGTTTGAGGCATATTAAGAGCCTGAGCTCTAGTGACTACAGCGTTAGCAATCTGCATGTTTTGCCTTTCCCACGCGGAAATTTGTTGCGGAGTGCATTCTTTGACTCCATGAATGCGACCGATGATGAGGTCAGCGATCGGATTCGGAAGAAGACATGCGTGTACATCTCCTGTAAAGAAAGGAGTAGCAATCCTAATGATAGCAGTAGAGTATTTCTCTAATGTGCCGCCAAATGTTACACATTTGACTACTTGTCCAGTGGCACGGGAAGGATCTACGAGTGACTGCCTAACACCAATTGTGGTGCATCCAGAATCAAATAGCACAGAGACTGGATTGTTATTCACTAAACCCTTATGTAAGACAAGAGAACCTCTTCCATCATGCGCGACTGATGCAGGAAGAGCAGGAAGAGGATGGCCACAGCTTAAAGTAGACACTGTGGTTGGCTCAAATAATGTTTTGCATTGGGGGCACTGAGATGCTCTCCCAAAATCAAAAGCGGCACATGCCATATTACTAGCATCATTATTATCTTTACTCTGTTTATAGGCTTCATGGGACTCTTGTTGTGCAGAGTTTGCCTGAAAATGTGGTTTATGTCTTTTGTTTTGAGATCTACCTCGGTTATTATCACCTCTGTAGTTATTGTTACCTCTATTGTAACCCCTATTTGGGTTTGAGTCATAGTTCCCTTGGTTACCATTATCATATTCATTATAATGAGTATCTCTGTAATTATGATCTTGTTGACTCCAAGACGGATAACCCGGATAGTTTCTATAATTACTTCCTCTACGGAAATTCCTATAATTATGACCACCCCTGTGTCGAGAGCTATCAGCTCGTCTCCAGTTCTTTGAAGAAGAACCCTGAAATGATTGGTTACCTTGGTTTTGATAACTATTATGGTTACCTTTTTTATCAAATCTGTTTTGAGGTCCCTGAAATCTGTGTGAATAATTGGGATTGTATGGTGTTGCTGAAGCAACTGGCATACTCTCCTTAATCTTAGTGTTGCCAAAAGTCACGTCGGGGTGTGCAGTGACATATT
Organism: Oreohelix idahoensis; assembly: GCA_024509875.1. Taxonomy (NCBI): domain Eukaryota; kingdom Metazoa; phylum Mollusca; class Gastropoda; order Stylommatophora; family Oreohelicidae; genus Oreohelix; species Oreohelix idahoensis. The sequence continues at coordinate 210,322 of JAMPIV010013338.1, forward strand.
GGGAACAATATTCTTCCATTTCCTTTAGAGATTTGGGTTTACGCTCATGTATAAATTCAAGGAATGGTTTGTTCACACATGACATAATCTTATCTCTGAGCAACAAATCCATAAGTCCTTCATACGTTTTTTCTGTTTTGGAAAGCTCAATCCAACGATCAACTGTGAGACGTGCCTTTGCAGTGAATTCTGAGAATTCTACACCTGTCTCAGGCACCATCGTCTTAAACAAAAGGCGATAGCCTTCCTCACTTAGCTGGTATTTTTTTTATCAAAGCCGCCCTAATGACATCATAATTATCCTTATCTGCTTCTCCTACAAGGCATAATCTAGTCAAAGATTCACCTTTCAAGTTTTCTGCTAATTGATTAGCGTATTGTGATTTATCCACATTATGTGTACGACAAGAACGTTCAAATCTATCCAGCCAGAATGTAATATCGTCACTGGACTGATTGAACGGTGGAACCTTAACCTTGTAAGTAGAAGGTTTACCATTACCACTAGATGCCTGATTAACATTACTCATACTTGTCAATCTCAATTTCTCTAACTCAAATTCATGTTCTCTTATTGCTTTTTTTTCTTCAGCCTCTCTGTCTAATCTTTTTTGTTCAGCTTCCCTGTCTAATCTTTTTTTTGTTCAGCTTCACTGTCTAATCTTTTTTGTTCAGCAGCAGCTTCTCTTTCTAATTTTTTTTGTTCAGCTTCAAATCTCCTTTGCTCCACCTGCATCTGCAATTTCTTTTGTTCAACAGCAGCCTCAGCTTCTCTTTCTAATCTTTTCTCTTCAGCCAGAGCTTTTCTCTCTTCTGCAGCAACTTTTCTCTCTTCTGCAGCAGCTTTTCTCTCTTCAGCAGCAGCAGCAGCAGATTTTCTCTCTTCAGCAGCAGCAGCAGATTTTCTCTCTTCAGCAGCTAATGCTTTGTCATATTGAGCAACCGCCCATTCTTCTAATTGTTGACCAGTTTTATCAAGGGATTTCCCTTGTGTAATGAAGTATTCTAATGTAGACATGATGTCTAACAATAATACTAATCACTTGAAACAATAATAATACCACAAGTTCTTAATGACTTGATTAATCAGTACACTATCCCAATATCTGTGGGTCACAAGCCTTAATAAGGTCTTGTATAACAGTAATAATAATCAAGAACTGGTTTATGCCATAATCCAAGTGCAGTGCACAGGCAATAGTGTCTTATGAAATATACCTATATAAAACATATGTCAACCAACAGAATACATAAAGTACAAATAGGACTGACAATACGAAAACGTTTGCAGAAATCAAATAAATCAAATAGGGAAATCAATGAAAATAATCACTGAATCTGCAAGAGATAACAACACAAATGACGTCACAGTATATGAATATAAATTGTGAATAGAACTGAAAGATAGAAAAGGGGTAGACCAACAAATTACAAACAAATCAAAACAAAACTAAAGAACAAAGAAATATTACAAAAATAACAATAATTACAGTCTTCACAGCTAACACAAAAGCAACAGTTGTCGCAGCAAATTTCCAATTAAGGAAATTGCACCTATAGAAAACGCCCACAACGGACCCTCTATGACGTGGGATATTCTGTTGTGAGGACTCCGCCCAACCTAAACACAACCCGCTGACATAGAAACTAACATACTATACAAACAAATAACATGTAAACATAAATATATAAATTATGTGTATGATAGTATGTGTTGCAAAATAGGCTCAGTTTTACAGTAATGGCAAAGTTATTTTTATGAAAACAAACAAACTGCCACTTTATTCAATTAAACATACTGGCCTTAAATATTAAAGTTCATATATAGAAAACAAGAAGATCCATCGATGAAAATAGGACTTCTTAGTTCAATAATACTGTCTTCCTGTTAACATTGACAAGAATTGCTCCAACTGTTCTGTGAAACTCTGTAATGTCTAATGTACAAATGTCAACAACGCTGACCTACATACTGCATTCACTTGACAGGTCACGTGACGAAGTGTTGACAAAGAGCAAACCAATACTGCAAGTGTGTCGTATCAGCCACAGGAAACGGTCTGGTATCGGTAATCTGTTGACTTCTGAACTTCTGCGAAGTCAAACCCAGAAAGCTGGTCCACCAGTTGATAAGGTCTCTGGTGGAAGACAGTTGTAACAAATGCCGATATGTCCTCGCAAGGTGGATGGAAGCAGACATCAACGACTGTGTACCTTTACTACAGTTTAATTGGACGTACACACTCGACAGCACAGATAGTGACAAATCACAGGTTGGCATCATACATCATGGTACAGTGGATAAATGGTCTTGCAATGTTACATGGGCACTCATGTAGAATAATAATATAATGAACTGTCGGTAGCCAAGCACTCAGTATTGCCCATATATATATATCAACTGAGTTTACTGACAAAGCACGTCAGATTATAAACAATATCCAAGATGGCTTCTAGACCTAATCTCGTCTAGCGAAGATTCCTTAACATAATGTCCAGCACAGATTTTTCCATATACTCATATTGAACCGCTAGCAATGGGTTCTCATGTGTAGCAGTGATCTCTGGACTAATCAAGCGATAATACGGGGTATCCCTTTCTCTTCTTGAAAGTCACAAAATGTTTAGTTACAAGATGGCTTCTCTCGTGAGCTGTCACTCACGTTTGGATACAGATAATGAATCTGTCTTAAAGTTAGTCATTCATTAAACATTTCATTGCTCTGTAGACTTTATCATGAACAATTGACTGCATTCTACAGGATATAGTGCTGCTAGGAATCAGAGTCGTTTTTCATCTAGTTAAATGTATCCTCTCAGACGTACAAATCGTACCTATCGGAAAACGGTGGCTTCGTACGAGAGTTCAAAAGAGTATCTTTCATTACCTTGGTATCAGAAATATGATTCTGCCATTCCTTGGCAATAAGAATGAACACTGGGGTAAAGCATACACGATAGGTCTAGACGACTATCACTTTCCCCAAAAATATAGAGATCACTTTTTCCGGCGACAAGCCGACATAGAAAAACACAGCCCATCAGGGCGAAGCCAAATCACCTCTCTCTCGAGACACATCCGCCGAACAGCCTTTGACCTCTCTAGAGACAAAAGAACATATAGTTCGACTTAGATATGTAAAGATATACAGATATAAGACAGACTCGTCCTACTCAATCAAACAATACACATAAATTCAGGCCTTAGATATTCTGAAGCAAGAACAATCTATTACTACCCAAACAAAGAATAAATCGCAGTAAAACTGGATTCATCCGCGGAGTTCGATCGAAAGAGACGACACAACTTTCAAGGGAAGTAACTCAATAATGACTTTTCCTTAAGCACTAAAAAGTATCTATTTTGTTTACAAAATATTTGCGAACATAACAAGTATACCAATGTATAATATTGTAAGATATCAAAGACTGCACGTAACAGCTATACGCTGTCCGGTTGCGCTGATCCCCATATGACCACTGAAGGGAATCGCATGCCCTAGTTCTAACACTTTAGTCCTATATGAAGTGGGAAGGACCAGCTGTCCGTGACCATTGGATTCAGATCCAGCCTTCCTATAAATCAACTTGTTCTTCATATAAAATTCTCCCTTGCCTGGAGGTGTATGACATTTGGGCAACTTCTTGAAACACGGCTTGAGTGTTTTGTCCTCCACCTGTGCCTTCCTCATCTCATCTGGATGAGTATTTATTGGATTTTCCTCCTCCTTTTTAGACTGTGATCTGGTCCATACCGTGGCCTATCAAACTGGTGCTTACCTTTGTTCTGATCTCTATGATCAAATTTATTAAAGTTCTGTGGTGCCTTAAAATTATCTACCTGTTTCTTTTTATTACCTGTTACCTCTGCCTGAGCTGCCTGATATCTTTCAGCAACATTTAGTAACTCACCCAGCCTCTCTGCACCTTGTTCCATGAGAAACTTTCTCAGGTCTGGAGCCATGGACTCTCTTAATTGTTCTATACGGATCATTTCCTTAAG
>JAMPIV010013339.1:0-57848 GCA_024509875.1 Oreohelix idahoensis
GCCTTGAGTAATAGCGGGCGTACGAAAAAAAAAAATAATAAATAAATGAGGAAACAAGTGGTTTTGGTAGCACAAGAGCCAACATGAATCAATGCAGCAGCACAGAACTACTAATAAACCAACTTATCAGTTACTCTTGTATTCTTCTTCTGTCTAAAGACATTCATTCATTCATTACTCTCAGCTCCCCAAAGAGCATAGGCCTTCAACAAACATACAACAAGTCTTTCTGTTCCATGCCATCAGCTCTTCCCCATTGCATTCATTTCTGTGCTTTTTCTGTTTCCCTTTACCTCTCTTGCCATGGGATTCCAGAATACGGACTGCATTGTAATGCTATCTTCAATAGGTTTTCTCAGTGGTGCGTGTCCTATCCATCGCTAGCGTCTTCTCATCTCTTGTTCCAATGGCATTTGTCTGATTCTTGTGATCAACTCCACACTGGTGATCTTGCTCATACAATAAATGATATTCCTCAAATGCAAATTTGTCAACAGGTAATTTTTTTCTTCTATCAGGGATCATACATATCTAACACTTATGTACAAAAACAAACAAATCATATTTCAAACAACACAAATAATATTCAATAACAAATAATTTATTCAGTTTCAGGTTTTCTTCGTTTGTGTTCCTTCATTTAAAAAAAAATTAAAAACAAAAACTACACAACAATACAACTAAAATTTTTTCATGAAAGTTATTTTACAACACAATGAACAACAACATTCCTCACATACAACTTCACAATGAAAGACTCTGGACATAACTGTCCATTAAACAATATACAAACTTACATAAGTAAAGCCTCACAGTTGAAGCATCTGGCACAAAATATTAATATAATGTAAGCGTGTGCTTGGCTGATACAAGTGAATCAGGTGATGTTTTTTTAAAGCTAAGGAAATGCAATCACTTCTGCAATTATGTTTTTCTGCTTTATTTTTCCATCAAGTTATCTCCCCTAGTCTGCTTAGAAGTATTCCAGGAGGCAAAATATTACGGAAAAGGATTTGATGATAATTAAAAACACTATTAAAAGGTATAGGTAGTCCCAAAAAAGATACTGCCATAGGGTTATAGACTTCACTATACTAGGTCCAGTATCGAGAGGTGAGGGTGACCACTTAACTTTCTCACTGCCTTTTCCTTCCCCAACTCCAGAGCAGAGTCTGGTACCCATTTACAGCTGGGTAAACTGGAGTGTGACGCCACTGTGTTTCTAACCAGACACCTTTGCCACAAGAGGCCAGCGCTCTAACAACTCTGCCAACCGGCGCTCAGAACACTTTGGGTTAACAAAAAAAATGAACTAAATAATGCTTGTTCAGTAACTTCCTTACAATTTTGTTTACACTACAGACATAACAACATGATGAGAATGAATGCCTTTATATATAGTATGACCTTTTCAGACAACCAATACTCAAGTGCCTCTTTACAATAAAGAACTAAAAAAAGTAGAAATAGAGACAACAATTTTATAACAATGAACAACTAAATATGAATTTTTTTTTTAAATTATGTACACAAGACTAGTCTTAATGGATAACATAATTTCCAAAATGCATAAACGCCACCAGGCGTAATGGCCACTGACTGGTTTGACAGCTAGCAGCTAAGGATCAAAGAATATTACACAAACGCTGTTTTACAGAGGAATTATGAATGCAGTACATCAAATTGTAATGTTGCAGTTTTAAACATACCAACACTTTAAAAATGTGTATGGGTCTGAAACATGGAGAACAACAAAAACAACAACCAAAAAGCTACAGACTTCCATAAATGGGTTCTTGCTTATAATAGAATTGAAGTGGCAGGACAAGATAGCTTACGTGTAACTGATGATGAGAACCAGGCAAGTGTCAGCGGAACAAGATATGACAGTAAGATGCTGGTGATAGACAGGATAGGATACACACTAAGGACACCTACTGATAGAAGTGCTAGGTAATCCTTGTTTTTGAATCCCCAGGGTAAGTGAGGTAGAGGGAGGTCAAAGGAGAAAATGGAGAAGAGAACTGGAGACAGACATGAAAGGGATATGGAAGACACGGAAAGACCATGAGCTGATGGCATACACCGTCATCCATGGTGGTTCATCCATGGTGGTTCATCCATGGTGGTTAACAGATAAAAAAGGTGCAAGTCAAACAATTTCATGGCACAAGAATGAAGGTGTTGCCATGAAAAAGATGGATGGACAGCACTGATACGATCTGAATGAACAAGGTCTTGTAAATCGGACAACCAAAAAAAGAATGAAAATGGCACAGGTGTGAGGCAAACAGCATCAGGATTCAGAACAACGAAGAAGGAAGAAAAACTAATGAGCATTTCAGCTCTCCTTTATTACCTTTTCAGCAGCGGTTCTCAAACATGGGTCAGGTCCCTTAAGTTTTCCTGAGTCAAAGTTTCAAGCAGGATGTCTTCAGCTGAATTCATATAATCAATTTTTACTTGTCAATTTTGGTACATGGATTGCCAGCTTAACCAACTGGGACATCTTTGTTGTGGTTGCAAATAGATTGAAAACCACTGCTGTAGAAGGTCAGTACCAGCAAATTTCTTATGTTGTTCAATTATATTGTAACACATACATAATCCTGTCATTCTCTTCCCAAGGACATCTCAATAACTAGTTAACATTTTTTATCAGATATCCATAACATACAACTCACCATCTTATCTCAACTGTTTTTATACAATAACACAACAAGTAATGATAAAAGTGATGAAATTAAATCTAACATGAATGTCAGGACTAGTTTAGACACTTGAAAAATAAATAATTTTTTACACTTTACAGTCATTTACATAAATAGCTAGAGAATGTTCTCTAAATCTTTAACTGACCCAGCAATGCAAAATATAGCTTGAGATTGTTCTCAAAATCTCTAACAGACCTAGCAATGCAACAAACAGCTTGAGATTGTTCTCTAAATTTAAAAGCACCAGCAATTTACTGTTTCAAGCAAACACAAACACAGTTTTCCACCTAGCACCTTAAAAAGACAGACAAATATTTTCTTGATATTGATCAGATCTTAAAAGTGCTCATTTTACTCCAATATCATCATTTTCCTTTGTGCTCCTTATAGAGCATGGAGCAACCACTACTGCTGGTCCCCTTGCAGAAAGCCTGCACCAAGCATTCAAATGCTCTTGCAGTAGTGGTTTCTGTGGTAATTTGATGAGGCTGCCAGTCTCATCCACAACCTCATTTTAGTTGCCTTGTATGATAGTAACTCTATTCTTTCTTTGTCTCTTCAGAGTCACCCAGGAACTACACGGGGCATTGTTTAGCTATACTACATGAATAATCAACTGCGGTTAGCTATACTACATGAATAATCAACTTTGCTTAGCTATACTACATGAATAATCAATGTATTTCATATGAGGTAACAGAAGGGTAATAGGTGTGTAGCCTCACTTCAGTAATGTTAATTATATAATTATACTTTCATAAATCAAATGCTCAAAGAAGTACAAGTCTGTAACCCTTTATCGGAAATCCTTGGGGACAACTTTATTTTGGAAACTGGATTTTTTTTTGGTTTTCAAATGTCGTCCAAATCAATCAAAAGTAGCCCAAAATAGCCCAAGTTGTCCCAGCTACATTAAAAAAAAAGTCCAAAGTCGTTCAAAATAGTCAAAAATAAAGTCAAATAATCAAAAATAGTTACTAATTTATCTGACCGTGTTCTCATAAACATTTAACAACTTTATGATACTAAAAACTGCTGTTATATACCAAATAAAGTTTTCTTTATAAAAAAATTAATTAATCTGTTTATTATGTGTACAAGAAGGTAAATTCTAGAATTTATTTCCTCTTACACTGAACAGGGGTTTGCCAAAAAACCTACAAATAGGGTAACTGAAAAAAGATTGGGGACCTTTGGTGTAGAAAAAGGGTCGGCAACCAGTCGATCCTGATCTACCGGTAGATCCCAGTGGATGATCTGGTAGATATTTAGGTGACTGCGGTCAGGAAGACAGACTTTTTAATGTAAGGGACATTTCGAACTAGACCTCTCTGTTGCCGACCCCTGGTGTAGATTATACCTAACAGTGCTGCTGGTTGCGAAAAGAGGAAAATGCACATCTCAAAACTCTCAAATTTTATGAAATGTTCACATGATAAAGCACAGAAAATGTGAACTTAAAATAAATTCATGTACAAATGGTACAGACAAAAACCAACCTATACTACTTTACACACACAATCACCATCCTAATACTGTTTCACACTATTTACACAAAAACTGTAACAAAAGACCCAGATTCATGTACTGTGATACAATTAACATAATATATGATATATTTCCACATAACTGTGCATTCACCACTCATAATAACTAAATATTTACTTTCCCATCTAAAGAAAAATGAACAAGCTATGAAGAATAACCTGAATCTAGTAGTGCAAGTTGAAGATGCATTTGGATAAACTGAGATTCAGAACCTGAAAAAAAAAGATACATATGTTCCTGTGGATCTTTCTGTTTTCCTGCTGTTGTTCTTTTTTTAAAATTCTTTCCCTGAATCTATCACATGATTGCACAACTCTTGGCAGCCTCTTTTCTTAAATGCACTTTGGCTTCATTCATCCCACTGAATCTTTTGCGTCGGATAAACGACCGCTGTCGTCGGAAGTTGGGACTGTCACTACTGCTGTTGCTGTTGGCACTGCTTCCAGTGCTGCTATTGCTGGCAGTGGTGGTAGTTCCACTGCTACTGCTGGCGCTGAAAGAGCAGCCACTCTTTGAACCTGCTGATGAGAGGGCTGCCACTTCCATGACATCGCTGACACTTCGTTGTGAGCTCTTGGATGAAGTTTCAGAATACACAAGGGCGCCGATATGTTTAGCAGTTTTCAAGCCCTGCAAGTAGTGTCAAGAGAAAACATGTGTGTATAGTGGCTTACAGCTTAAAAGTATGTTATTTTAATCATTTATACATAAATTCTGTCTGTAGATGAATCCCTTATCTGCTAAATAGTTCAGCTCTGATCATAAGGAGCGTGTAGCTCAGATACATAGCTAAACTTTGTCCATTTAAATAAAAAAAAAATGATCTTAAATCGTTTTTCTCAGTCTTTCATGTACTTTCAATTTTCATTTCCCCCAAAAAATGTTTTTGAAATCTTTCTAGACTTGGCTAAGGTCCAAATCTTTTTGTGTTCCTCTTCACTTCAAAGGGTGATATATCCAGCATTTAACATTTTTTCCCCCATAGGGGAAGTGTTGGGGGGGAGAGAAAAAGAAAGAATGAAAGAGAAGCCAGGTGAGACTGATCTGCAAAGTTTATATTGAAATAATTTGGAGTAAACGGATGTTCAAAACTACATATAGGTGAAAATTATCAGAAGACACATTCTGCATCTGAATTTGTTTATGAAAAGCCTACAAGATTCCCAACATCTGCACTACTGTTATTTACACAAACGTTATGTATGTATGAGTGTGTATCTACACACACACATATATATAAATCTCAATACTCTTTAGCTCGCCATGGAGCATAAGCCTTAAACAAACTCATGCCAAGTCCTCCTGTCACATGCCATTCAGCTCAAGTTCTTTCTCAATGTTTGTTTAATGAAAAATACTTAATTTTGATTATGACTGCATACTGTAAACGTACGCTGTTATATTACCTTTATAATGTTGCATGCCTTCATATTAATGCTTTAAGTAACATGTGGGAATGAAAGGATATAATATGCAAGATAAATGAGAGTGGAAGGGCAGAATGTTAGACGGGCCTGCGCGCCCAATTCTTAACCCTTCGAAAATAAAGTTCGTTCGTTCTCAGTCTCCTTCATCATTTTCACTTCAGTTCTCTTCTCTGTGTGTCTTTTTTGTCTTCTTCTGCCTCTCTTTCCTTGAGGATTCCTGAATAAGTATTGCCTTGTAGTGCTATCAACAGGTTTTCTCAATGTGTGTTCTATCCATCACCAGCATCTTCTCATCTCTTGTTCCACTTGCATTATAATTCTCATTTCTGCTGCAACCTTTGCAGTTTTTACCCTGTTCAATTAGATTTTAGAATGTGAACGTTCCTGGTGCCAACCCTAGACATTTGCACTGGTGGAAATATCCTTGAAACCTACCAGATGTTACTTTTACACTAGTGGAAATACCCTTGAAACCAACTCAATATTATGTTTACACTGGTGGAAATACTCTTGAAACCTACCCGATATTACATTTACATTGGTGGAAATACTCTTGAAACCTACCAAATATTGCATTTGCACTGGTGGAAATACACTTGAAATCTACCAGACCATACTTATACACTGGTGGAAATACCCTTGAAACCAACCCGATATTACGTTTACACTGGTCGAAATACTCTTGAAACATACCTGATCATACATTTCTTCTTCTTCTTCCGTCCTTAGCCAAAGACTGACCAAGCAGTCAGAGGCCATCACGCCTTGTGGCGTCTTAAGGGCAACAGCAGATTGATTTTCTCTATTGTAGTTTCCTATCACGCCTAGCGGCGTCTTTAGGGCAACAACAAATAGATCCATCTGCCGTTGTTTCCGTAATCGGTGTGACAAGCCAACGGGTGATCAGCCCATTGGTGGATCATACATTTACACTGGTGGAAATGCCATTGAAACCTACCTGATCATACATTTACACTTCTAAAAATACTCTTGAAATCTATCCATCACACATGTACACTGGTCAAAATACCACTGAAACCTACCCGATCACACGTTTACCCTTCTGGAAATACTAAATCTACCTGATCATACGTTTACAAAGGTGAAAATACCATTGAAACCTACCTGATCATACGTGACGAACGCAGGTTTGGGTTTATCTGGCGGCAAGGCTTTGATCTCAGCACGTACATCAGACTTGCAACCAACCAACATTACAGGAACGTTGGGACACTGCTCCTTGACCTCAGGATACCACTGCAGAATGACATAAAGGGAGCTATAAAGAATGCAGCATTTCATGAATGTGTTTTGGTGATATCTGTCTCCCAACTCTGTTTTTCTCCTTGTTTTTGGTTAACATCTATGTCTCTTACCATGGGGATTCCAGAGCAGGAGCCACCTTATAAAGCTAAAAAGCTACAGACTTTTATAAATGAGTGCTTGCGTAGAATAGAAGGATGGAAGTGGTCTGACAAGATCTCAAATATGGAACTGATGACAAGATCTCTAATATGAAACTGATGACAAGATCTCTAATATGGAACTGATGACAAGATCTCTAATATGGAACTGATGACAAGATCTCTAATATGGAACTGATGACAAAAACCAGACAAGCGGTAGTGGAGCAAGAGATAAACAGGACACACACTGAGAAAACCTGCAGATATCATTACCAGGCAGTCCTTGGTATGGAATCCTGAGGGTAAAAGAGGTAGAGAAAGACCAAAGAACACATGGAGAAGAGAACTGGGGACAGACATGGAAAGACAATGATGGCACGGGACAGGAGGGACTTGGCAGACGTTTGTTGAAGGCCTATGCTCCTTGGGGAGTTGAAAGAAGAATTTCTTACTGGTTATCATCCTTATCAGAGCCGCGGTAGAGCAGTGATTAGTGCACTGGCTTCCTAGCTTGGTGGTCCTTGGTTCGATCCCCAGTTGAGGTGGGATTTTTTAGATCGCGATCTCCTGAGTCGACCCAGCCTCATGAATTGGGTACCAGAGCAACTCTGGGAAGGTTAAGGCGGCCGGCGTGATGCTGACCACATCGCCCCTAGTGTGCTGATGGTCAAGAAAATATGGGCCAAACGCCATATTCCCAATATGCCTCAATGGGCGTGTAACGGGATCCTTTAACTTTTTTTAAAATTATCTTCCTTATCATTACCCTTCAGCTCCACGTGAAGCAGAGACTTTCAATAAACACTTCCCAAGCCTTCCTGTCCTGTGCCATCCATTCAACTTCTCTATGTCTTCTTTATTCCTTTCATATCTATCTCCAGTTCTCTTCTCCATGTGTTGTTTTGGTCTCCTTTACCTCTCTTAAATGGGAATTCCATAGCAGGGACTGCCCTGTGATGATATCAACAGTGTCCATTATTCTGTCATATATAACGTCAGCGTTTTCTTCTCACATCTTGTTCCACTTGTATCTATAAAAAAAATGGCTGCTGAACATCTGCTGTAAAGATGCCCAACATAGGAGGAATAGAGATAACACATATGGCCGTCACTAATACCATTTCTGGAAAAACTCTAATGGAGATACAAATGGCTTTAAGCTGATCACTGCTTCTCTGAACATATTCAAGTTGACGTCTGAGAGTGTAAACAGAAGAAGTCCGACTTGTATTTGTTAATTATCTATGAACCAAAAAGTAATCTCATACCTAAGGGTCTTTTATATTTGGACATGCGCCCTAATATAACCGACTAGGTTGAACGGGACGCGCCTCGCCAAAACAAGGCAAAAATTTATTTTTTTTGTGACAGCGCCATCTTGAGATCTGTCGTTCTCGGCGCTGGCCCCATCTGGGCAGTCATGTTGTCTATGTGGTTTAGTGCCTTTTGATCACGTTATCTTCAAGCAGATTTATTACAAGGCCATAATAAGCCTACATATTAGTTGTGTTTTTGCTCTAGTTGTGTATATCTGTGTTTTCATGCATTCTGGAGCATAATCGCGTGTGTTATCTGTGTGGCGTAGATTAATGCGCGTAAGCGCGCAGTAAATTGAGTGGTTAGGCCAGGGCTTATAAAAAGGGGTAGCAAGCGGCGAAACCGGTCTATGTTTGAGAGAGCCGCCCAGTGAGAACAGACTAAGAAGACACACAAGAGTCGAGCTGTAAATGCCTTGAGCACACAGTCTATGAACACTGACTGGGTGTTCGTTTGATTGTTTGTTGGATTGTTCGTTTGATTGTTTGCTGGATTGTTCGTTTGATTGTTTGGTTGTGTTCGGTAGAATTAAATGTTGATCTGCATAAGGCTTTGGGTTGCTTGAATTGTTAAGTCTGCTGCTGAGAGGGTTGCAAGCAACCAATAATTGCAACCCCTGTCAAACGATCCTTTATAAATTTTCTTGGTGCACGGGCTTTGGGTGTGAGGTACCCCTAGCGCCCCTGTCACAAGTGGCGTCGTCGACAGGATTGACAGACAGCACGCAGTGAAGCAACTCTTCAGCAATCAGAGCAGCAACAGCCGAAACAGTAGAACACCCAGTTCAGAGCAAGGCGAGGGACGGGATCATCCAGTTTGTCAAGATTTCTAGTCAACTCTACTAGCAACAAGATGGTGGCACGCAACACACGCGCTGCTAGTAGAACTGATAACGAAGATGTGGCTGAGGTGGATGACCCTGTAGTAGGGCTAAATCGTCAACCAGAACGAGTGCAGTACATCGTGGTACCTACTCACAAGAGGGTGCGGTGCTTTGGGGAGCGCACGGGTCCTACGGCCGAGGAATATGTCAGAGAGGTGAGAGCTGCCTGGAGAGTAGGGATGATGAGTAAAGAGGACCAGGCAGATGTTATTCTTGACAGTGTGACCCCAAGTGTCCGTAGGGAGCTGAGGATTCAGGCTGATGACGGTGACCCAGAAGCAATGCTACATTCCATTCTTAGGGTGTATGGGGAGCGTCGGAGCATCCCAGAAGTAATGGCCGCGTTCTACTCTACCCGGCAAGGTGCAAGGGAGTCTCTTTGGGAATTCTCCCATCGCATTCACGAGGTGTTTGAAAGTGTTGTAAGGGCACAAAAGCAGAACAACGTCACTCCTTTGGCGCCATCCTTTCTTCGTGACCAGTTTGCTGCTTGTCTGAGAGATGACCTACTAAGAAAGCTTGCAAAGGAAATGATCATCAAGGAGCCAACAGCATCGTTCACGTCGGTGAGGGACTATGCCCTACGGTTTTTGGAGACTGAGCCCACTTCTGGGGCTGGTGTTGCCAGTGTCGAAGCAGCTTCGGGGGCTGGTGTTGCCAGTGTTGAAGTGGCAAGAACAGAGACTGTGTCAGATACGCATGCATTAAACGCAGAAGTAGAGCGGCTGAGAGCACAGGTGGCTCAATCAGAGGCTAAAATTGATGCGATGTCTCAGGAGCAGGGGAGACGTACCAGGACAGTTCGTTGTTTTAGATGCAGAGAACTAGGCCACGTACAGAATCGATGTCCACAGGCATTAAACTAGACCCCTCTGCGGCTGGGAGTCAGGTTACAGAAGGGGAGCAGAATGGCTCAAAGATAAAGATGGTTGGTGGTCGACCGGAGTGTGAGGTGCTTATTGCAGGGAAGAAAGTCAAAGGCGGCCAGGGATGTAAGGGTAGCAGGAGGCGACCCAGGGCACCAAGGAAGCCTAGGAAAATAAGATGCTTCAACTGTGGAGACCTTTCGAACCACATGGCAGCCAAGTGTCCCCAGGGCCCGCTTCCTAAGCGATGTTTCCATTGTAGGTCCCCGGACCATTTGATATCGGTTTGCCCATCAAAGAGCGCCCTCTCTAAGCGTACCAACACATCTACATTGACGTCACAGTGCAAGCCAAGAGATGGCCGTGGCAACTGTCACCATAAGGGCGCCAGGAAAAGTGGTCGGCATTTAGAGGAGGAGACTCATCTAAAACTCGTTGAAGGACACGTTCCAGGCTACGAGGGGCGCACGTAAGAGCAGAGCCACCGTTGCAGAGTTTTGCAGCAGTCCGGAAAGAGAGATGTGACAAGCTGTCGTGTTCTACTCCACTACAGGTCGGAGAATTGGTGAAGAAGAGAATGCACGACGCTGAGAGATCCGAGATTCGTGATATGTGGTCAGAAGACGAGTACGTTGTAGTTCGTGCTCCCACAATGACAGGGGGTCCATATATCATCCAACGAACGGATAGAGCGAGTCCGAGCATTAGAGTCACCGGCAATGACCTGAGACGAAGTGAAGGAAAAGGTGATCCTACAGATTTGGAGAATACGACTGGGGCGCCTGATTTAGTGCAGTTGTCGGGACGACAACAAAATCAGGCGGGGAATATGTGACAGCGCCATCTTGAGATCTGTCGTTCTCGGCGCTGGCCCCATCTGGGCAGTCATGTTGTCTATGTGGTTTAGTGCCTTTTGATCACGTTATCTTCAAGCAGATTTATTACAAGGCCATAATAAGCCTATATATTAGTTGTGTTTTTGCTCTAGTTGTGTATATCTGTGTTTTCATGCATTCTGGAGCATAATCGCGTGTGTTATCTGTGTGGCGTAGATTAATGCGCGTAAGCGCGCAGTAAACTGAGTGGTTAGGCCAGGGCTTATAAAAAGGGGTAGCAAGCGGCGAAACCGGTCTATGTTTGAGAGAGCCGCCCAGTGAGAACAGACTAAGAAGACACACAAGAGTCAAGCTGTAAATGCCTTGAGCACACAGTCTATGAACACTGACTGGGTGTTCGTTTGATTGTTTGTTGGATTGTTCGTTTGATTGTTTGTTGGATTGTTCGTTTGGTGTTCGGTTGTGTTCGGTAGAATTAAATGTTGATCTGCATAAGGCTTTGGGTTGCTTGAATTGTTAAGTCTGCTGCTGAGAGGGTTGCAAGCAACCAATAATTGCAACCCCTGTCAAACGATCCTTTATAAATTTTCTTGGACCAAAAAATACCTACAAAAAAAATGATAGTGTGTGTGTGTGTATATATCGTACTTTTGATCGTCTAATTATGCCGTTTTGATTGTCTGATTACTACGCAGTATTGGGTGTTATGTAATGGACTGGGAATGGTATGATAACACCTACCCTTGACACAACATCTTCCATGGACTCGGGTTTGTCAATGGAGAAACAAATGATGACCAGGTCAGCCTCGCTATAGGACAAGGGGCGCACTCTATCGTAACCTACATCACCTGAAAAAAGATCAGGAAAAAATTAATGTAACACAAGCAAACACATACACTTTTATTTCTTACGAGTGTCTTCAACATATATATTTATGTTTAATATAAATAGTAATCATTGGTCACCAAGAGCTGACACTCAGTGACCGTGGATCATCAAAGTCAAGACAATATTAATCATTGGTCATCAAGAGCTGACGCTCAGTGACCGTGGATCAAAGCGAAGTAAATATCAATCATTATCATCATTTCCTGGTGCAGATGGCTCTCTTGAGCAAGCCTAAACCAAAGCGCAAACTGTTGCAATGATGGTTTCTGTAGTAAATCGTTTTACATGAAGATGTTTGCAGTGGGTTGGCAACCTCATGACAACACGATGAGGTTGGCAACCCCCTGCACAGCCACACATTAGTCGCCAGGGAGTATTAATGCCAGTATGTTAACTAACAAAGTATACGCACATTTTCAAATGAATGCTGAAATACTAAACAGGCCTACACATGGTCAAATCCATCTTGGAGACTGGCGCTGGCTACGCCTCTAACCCAGCTCCCGCACACCTTTACAGCATCTTAAGACGCCTCGCACCCCCTTTAAACCATCTTAAGAAGCCCCACACCCCTTTATCTTGTAGCTCGCAAAACATGCCATAAATGCTTAAAAGACATACAAGTTTATTTTGAGAAAATGTTATTTACAGAATGTGACTAACGTTCGGCATCTAATTCACGTTTTTAATGTTCTGTTGTGTACAAGTCAATTTGAGTTCTGTAAATTATATACAGGCATACCTCGCTTTATTGCTCTTCGTTTATTGCGCTTCGCAGATACTGCGCTTTTTTCAAATTATTTATGTTTATTTATTAGAACGTGCCTTCTTCTTCCGACAGATTTTTGGCTCTCCACCAGCAAAAAGATTACGATTCGCTGAAAGCTCAGATGATGAAGATTAGCATTTTTTTTTAAGCAATAAAGTATTTTTAATTTTACAGTACAATGTTTTTTTAGACCTAGCGCTATTGCGCACAATAGACATAATGTAAACATGATTTAGGCTTTTATATGCACTGGGAAGCCAAACAATGGGTGTGACCCGCTTTATAGCGATATTCGCTTTATTGCGGTGGTCTGGAACCGAACCCGCAATATCTCCGAGGTATGCCTCTATTGTTTATGATGATTCACGTTCTAAAATATCTGGCAGGCCTCGCACCTCGAAAGGTAAGTCTCGCACTCCCAGGGGGTGCAAGCACCCCTGGTTGAGAAGCACTGCTCTAACCACACGCATGGTTACTGGTTACGCCTCCTTCCATTGTTACTGGTTACGTTAATATTTCTTGTACGTTTTGACACTGATCGATAACTACGGTAAATATTCAGATGTCTTAAACGACAGGTTGTTCGGAAAAGGTTGCAGGTACCTAGTACCGTGACCTACTGAGGTAGCGGGAGCGGCTCGGAGCCATAAACTTCAGCGTCCAGGTATGTAAGTGACGCAAATTTCATTTATGATTGATTTCGGTGGTTAGAGTCACTAAATAAAAATTTAAAACTCGCAAATGAAGACATTTATAAATGACGATAGTTTTGCTATGAAACGAGAGTTTAGAGGAAAGTGTGAAAATAATTTTTTATTTTTTTATTTCTTTCCTATTTCTTCTTCTTTACATGTCTTTCTTTTTTTAATGGTGGTGGTGGTGGTGGTGGAGGGAGGGGAGAGGGAAGAGGCGGACGACTAAGAATAAATAAATGGTCCCAAATTCGGAAACATCAATAACTTATTGTTTATTTATCTGGTAATACAATGAACATGCAGAGAATTATATAGGCCCGTGATTATCTTCCCTTGCCTTTACGCTCCTTATGGAGCATGGCATCACCAATGCTGCAGGCAGAGCCGGCGCTATCATTAGGCCAATTAGGTAGCCCCTAGGGCGCAGACCTCAGAGGGCGCGGTACTTACCTTTGAGGGGCACAGTTTTATACAGATTCGTTGTTATTTTTTAACCCATGTGAAAAATGCAATTTACAGTCTATACTTTTTATTTTAAGATAAATACCACAACAGTGCTATGGAATATAATTAGTTATAAATTATTATGAAACAAGTCTAAATTTTGTTTGTTATTTATCCTTTTTATATATAATGTTTTCTTTTGTTTTTGAACTTTAGTAATATTTTTGGCTAAGAAAAAAAATTTCTCTTATTCTTCTTAGTTGACAATATGAGTTGTTTACTGCTTGATGCTAGTGTCATGTCGTCATCGAGTCCTTTATGAAACATGAACCCTCATGCCCTTTTTTGCGTGCCCTGCAATGCACTCTTTAAATTTAGTAGTCAATGATGCCGCTAAGTGTTGTCTGGAAGCAACTAGTTTTCTTCAGTTTGGTTTAACATACAGTATTTCTCATTTTATAGCTTCCTCAACCTCATAAAAATCGTTGTTCACATTTCTAATTTTCTTTCGAGTTTTTATTTCCGCACGTTCTCTTTACTGGCTCAGCATGCCGCTCTTTCCAATCCCGTTTTTCCACACGCTCTCTCTCTCTCTCTCTCTCTCTCTCTCTCTCTCTCTCTCTTTCCTGAAATCTCTGCTCATCCTCTTTTCCATTCCCACTAACACAAACATTGATCAATAAAACCTCTAAGTATCCCCACAATCTCCCGACTGTATGCACATAAGACCCCGTCACACCGCCAACGTGTTTGAAAATGCCATGAGAATCTTCAAACAGCAACATCCGGTGTTGACATGTCACATAAACACAAAGAATCTGGCAGGACGGAAATGTCCCCCAACGGGAAAACCACGTACATCGCATAGCGGTGCTTGTTTTATGGATAGTTAAATTTACCAGTCGGGTGTTCGTGGGTTACAGCCAGAACCACGCAAATCAGCTGCGGCGTCATAGGACAGTCAACCCAACCTGACCCCAGCAAAAACAGAGCGTCCTATCGTGGTCATCGACACTATGAGCCAGGGATTCTTAAACTTACTGGTCATCGACATTGTAAGACAGGGATTCTTAACTTTGTTGGTCATCGACATCGTTTTCTTAACCGCATTGGTCATTGACACTCTAAGCCAGGGATTCATTAAGTTGCCTTCACTACTTAAAGTCAACACCTTCCGTCTTTCTCCAAATAAACCAATCAAGTTTAAGATATTACTTCATGGATTTTACTTCTAGCCAATTCCTAACATACACAAAGAAAAAATATAAACATAAATACATGACCGTTATGAGATGGCTGTGCTATTTTCGGCCAATAAGGATATAAATTCGAGCTATAGTCTCAGACACTGCTAGGCGCATGTCAAGCTTGGCATCCAACCGATCTCTAACCAATGAGAAATTACTGTGATAAATGTTGTGGCAGGTATCTCAGAACTTCTCTAGGGAAGCGCACTCTACAGGTTAAAAGCCCGTGCTGTATGGGGGCTATCGTGTCCCAAGTGTGTATGTTTATTTTTTCATCAATACTGTGTTATACAATTTATTATGAAAGTATTTTCACTTAATCTTCGATGTGTGTGATGGAAAGAGAAAGTATCCGCGGATGAAGCAAAACGTATTTTAACTAATCTCTTTTGATAACATTATCAAACTGTACCTGTAGCCTACTTTACTCTTTCCAGTTTCATTCATGTTAAAGCTAAAGTGACCTCGATAACTTAAAGCTATTAACGATCTCAAAGTCACTGTGCAGTAAATGTTGGCAGTCATCCAACATGCCAACCCTACCCGTAACATAATGAACGCTGCACGACCAGGACCACCTAGAAGGAAACTAGTTTGCTTTTATTTAATTAAATGCTGTTGTTGTTCCTGGCTCAGATTAGAAGTGCCACGGAGGACTGCATACATAACATTCACATCTACACAATATCACTACAACTGCCACCGCATGACAAACTAGAACTGCCAACAAGTAGTGCATACTTCCGCGGTACAGTGTGCCGCGAAGCCATCTAGATCGTTTTCTTAAAATTGAAAACCCAATTTAAAGCTAAGGAATGACAAACTAGTTCTGCTAGGTATAAAAGTCCCTACTTCTTCTTGCCCTGAATTTTTTTTTCTCGTAGCTGAAATGGTATAACAAAATCACCAACGGGGATCTTTTGTTTTCCTCCTTGCGGGTTAGCCTCCTGTGACGGTGCACGCCTCTTTCAATCTAGACTTCCTTTCAATCTAGACTTAAGTCCGTTGGTTATATCTGAGCTAAATTTGCCATTCACAAATAAGCGAACCCTGTTAACTGAAGTTTAGCGCTAATATATGCTAGTAAGTGGTGAAGCTGACGACAAAAGCCAGACATGTTCTAGTGGGACAAGAAGTGACAGGTAGACACCGACCTATATACAGA
Organism: Oreohelix idahoensis; assembly: GCA_024509875.1. Classification (NCBI taxonomy): domain Eukaryota; kingdom Metazoa; phylum Mollusca; class Gastropoda; order Stylommatophora; family Oreohelicidae; genus Oreohelix; species Oreohelix idahoensis. Next base: position 16,209 of record JAMPIV010013339.1, read on the forward strand.
TATAGGTTTCCCCTCCTTATGTTTATATACAGATATAGGTTTCCCCTCCTTATATGTTTATACACAGATATACACATTCAAGAAACCTGTTAATAGAATTACAAGGCAGTCCTTCTTCTGGAATTCATTGCGCTAGAAAGGTCGGGAGACCGGGAAAAAAACATACAGAGAAGAGAACTGGAGACAGACATGAAAGGGATAAAGAAGACATGGGAAGACCTAGAACGGATGTCGCGTGAGGGCGGGGCGTAACTTTGTTGAAGACCTATGTCACGTGAGGGCTGGGCGTAACTTTGTTGAAGACCTATGCTCCTTGGGAATGATGATGATAATGATGATGATTCACGTTTCTTCAATGAAACTGCTAAATGTGTGTTCTCGTTGTTATTCAACACCAACGCAAGAACCTGAAGTAAAACGGGCGTACGCTTAATTCACGGAGGGCAGCGGCAATGATGGTCCCATGCTCCTGAAGGACTGAAAAGGAGAAGTTCAAACATTCGTTTATTTTCTACATCAGGAGTCGGCAACCGGTCGATCTTGATCTACCGGTAGATCCCAATGCACCTTTTGGTAAATATTCAGGTGACGGATGGGGGGGGGGGGGAAAGCGAATATTTAACCTAGGCAAATTTAGAGCTATCTATCTCCCACCGGCACTTAACAGCTCGGTATCCCCAGGTTTAACGGTACTTCCACCGCCTTTACAGTGAAAAATCCGCAAGTTAGCTAACTAAAATTCACTTTATTCATGAACTGTATAAGATAGAAAGCCAGCTGTTCTTTGGAGTGAAGTTAACTTTCGGTAAAATATTTAGTTTTCATATTCTACAGCTATGATGATGCGTAAATGGGAAAATCCTGGAACAAGTCAAGAGCTACGTATATCTTGGTCATATAATAACAGAAGATGGTAGATGTGAAACAGAAATCAAGAAGAGAATAGGAATGGCCAAAGCTACATTCAACAACATGAAACATATACTGACATCCAAACAGTTATCTCACAAATTAAAACTGAGAATCATAAAGTGTTATATATATTCTGCATTTCTGTATGGTGCAGAAACATGGACGATGAATAAGCATTTGGAAGAAAGAATTGAGGCTCTTGAAATGTGGATATATAGAAGAATGGGGCTGTCGTGAGAAATTCTAATCCACATATATAAATTAAAAAGTAAATGTAAAGCCTAACAAATAAATTCTATAAAAGGAAGAAGAATGGTAAAGAACAGTGCTGTCACAATGACAGTACTCGAAATCCCCTTTGTTTATGCTTTGTCTGCAAATTGTAACGTTTCCACGTTAAATACAAGCCACTGCATAATACAAGCGTTTCCACAACACATTAAAACGGGTATTGCATTTCTAAGAAAAAACATTGAGAGGCACACTGCGTATGACCTAAATTAATTACACTACGAATGGACAGATGGATGTAGGATGGAAAGAAGGGAGGGCTGAAAATCAGGAACGCATGCAACACTAAACACGCGTCTCGCTATTAATGCCACCCCCAACAAGCGTAACGCGATATACAATTACTACTATCACGCGTGTAAGGCCACATGCACTAACTTTTTTTCAGACGGACAGTGATAAAAACACTACCCTTCCCAGAGTTAGGTTTTAAAAACCTGAGAAACGCTTATTAGGAAAGATGACATTAGATGGGTTTACGTTTGAAAACATGACAGTACCCAGACACCACATGGGGATTGAAGTGAACAGGAGGTGGTAGAAAATGCACATTTTGAACGCAGCCACCTAGCTCCCTTAAATTGAGATATTTGGATTCCTTAGGGCTTGCTGACACAGAATATGTTAAGTGTTACGCAAATAGTCCAGGAATTAATAAATTATAGGCAAAAGAAAATAATGAGGGTGTCAGACAACCTAAAAACTCGGAGTCGCTCAGTGGCAGAATTTTAAACCACCATTGTACGGAAATAGGCCACAAGTTATATTTGAATTGATTGGATGGAATGATATGTAAGGCTAAACACGATTAGTCGGACTATAAATGCTATCTTTTGTTGTCAAGGGAGACGGAAGTAAGAGTACTTTTTTTCAAACGATGGGGTAGAAATGGCCTGATTGGTTAGGTCTGTTAATATAGTTAATTGATAGCGTTAGTTCGAGACCACTAGTTCAAATAAGCTTGATAAAGCAACAGTGCGTTGAAGACAGCTCATATTTTTGCTAAATAAAAGCCTGGAACATAAGCAGATGGGAATTTGTGCCAGTATTTGTGCCTACATTCATTGCTAGTCAACGTATCTGTGTTTATTTCCTTGAATTGTGGTAGGTTGAAATATTTGATCTCTTTTTAATGAAAATTGAATGTACATTGATAATTTATGTCTGTATATATGTGCAGTTCAGTAGCGAACATGAGACAAGGCCTATATCTATATATATATATTGCTCCAACCTGAACAGAAGGTGTCGGAGAAAAGTCAAACTACATGGAATTACCACATAGTACACTGACACCTACCTTATGACATGGAAGGACTTATAGCTGAAAGTGCAGAGGCGTAGTAACCATTAGGGAGGTTAATACTGGAGTAAGCTGCTTCAGAAGAAGATAGCAGTTAAACTAAAGCTCTGAACTCTGTGTTTGTGATGTATTGTGCTCAGTCTAGCCAGATAGTATAAATTGGTTCTGAAGTAGGAGGTACATCCTTCTTGTTTCAGGGACTGTGGTCCTAGTTATTGAAGCCGCACCTGGTCTGAGCGTTTGCTGAATCCAGAGGCTACAACATACTCTTTGGTCCCTGTAGTAACCAGTGAGGTGTCTTCAGAACCAGTGAGGTGTCTTCAGAACCAGTGAAGAAGTCTAGCAGAGGAGTCTTTGCCTGCCGCCATCACGAAAGTTAAGCCCTTCGTGGCCAACAGAGCTCAACAATTTGTACCCCTCCTTTTAAAATGAATTGTATTAATTAAAGAGGGGCAATTAATTGTTTTAATGTTCGGAACTGAGACCATCTCCAATACTAGTTCCAACATACACAAGCACATGCAGTCATGATGACCAATAAGAACATATCTTGAAGAACAAACCAGTATTACCTCATATTACCACATCACAACTCACACACATAGATTACTAATATTGTATGTCAATGCACAGACCACATTTATCACTGTGTACATAATATTTGTAATTACATGTTATAATATTGCCTGGTTCACTGTGTAGTTGAATCAGGATCACTATTGTAGAAAAAATCAATACATCTGTATATATCTGAAATTTATCATTGAATCTTTTAAGATAGTCTTCTAGAGTGTTGACTGTTTGTGAGTGTCACAGTATTGTCAAGTATGGTGGAATAATTAAATTGTTTATCTGTTTGTTGTTGTGGTGACTTACACTTCATCATTTGCATAACCCTAGACATATAACGTTACCAACACAATATTCCAGAATAATTCTGACTGAGACATAACTATGTGGCAGCAAGTAAGGTTATCTGTAAAACACTACACATATTAGATACAGATACCTTCACAGCTGATCTCAGTCAGTACACTAAGTCCCCTATAAATATTTATATCATCCCACTTTACCACAGGGGCGTATCTCATGGAAAGAGATGAAAACAAATAAGGAGGTCCTAGAAAATCTAGGTATGAAAAGAGAACTAATGAGGGAGGTCAAAGTTCGGCAGCTAAAATACTTTGGCCACATAAAAAAGCATAACACCTTTCAGAAGACCATAACAGAAGGGAGAGTTGAAGGCAAACGTGCAAGGGGAAGACAGCGCTATAAGTGGGAAGATAACATCAAAAGATGGACAGGAAAGAGTCTATCAGAAGGGAGAGTTGAAGGCAAACGTGCAAGGGGAAGACAGCGCTATAAGTGGGAAGATAACATCAAAAGATGGACAGGAAAGAGTCTATCAGAGTGCACCACCAAGACAAGAGACAGAAGACGTTGGAGATCCATTACAGCCAACCTTCGTTGTGGAGATGGCAACTGATGATGATGATGATGGGATTGTAGGAAGCAGATCTTGCGGCACAGATAAAAGCTACATATAGTTACCACTTTATAGCAAATTCCACATACTCTGAAACCTTAAAATGTACGTATATGATTTTATCAAGAAAGATCTCTAGAGAGCTGTGTTTTTAAAAGGAGATCCCTACAGCTCCCGTGTTGCTTACCCCCTGGTCTACATGTATCTGTTTACTGGTTGGTCTATGCATAGAGAAGGATAGATAGGACGTTTTAGTTACTATACACATTTCTAGAATGAACTCAGAATATGTTCCACTCATGTTGGTTAGAGCGTTATTATGGAATTGATTACTGAAGGCAACTTTAAATGACCTAGCGCAAGATTATAAAACAAATTAGGTAAATATTCCTTCCATAACGGCTTGCTAGTAGGAAAATTCTCCAATTGAAGAAGCTGCGTTTTGAAAACTCTTAACAAATAATTGTCTTTGTCGTATTCAGCTGACCTCTTTATTTTATTATTGTTTTATCAATAACCAAGTCAGGACAAGTCCGTGAGAAATTGCTCTCCGAAAAAGCGCAACTTGGACAATCTTTTATCACCCACTGTTATCTACCTCAGATGAGAGGCTATTTGGAAACCTGGCCCAGATTTAGTCAGAACAGCCTGGATGCGACGACCACCGTGTTAAGTCACTTAGTTTCACGTCGGTAGCACTAATAGGGAAACCTGCAAACTGACTGGGGAGCCTGTTAACTAAGTGATCAGTTAACGTTAACGCTGCAATGTTTTGACTAATAGAGCAACGGGAAGTGAATAGGACGTGACAGTTGGAGATAAACAGGAATGAAGCTTTCCAGTCGAGGAGAAATTCTGAGCGGGGGTGTAAACGAGGCTGTCAGTGAAGATGCGTGTCAATCAATCCATCGTTTCCATGGACTGGCAGATCTGAGATCACATGCTTTTATTCATCGCTTCTTTCCGGACCGTCTTCGTTTCTCCTCAAGTTATATAGAGTAAACATATAGTCTATCACTTTCGTCTATTCTCCGAGTGTGTTTCTTCGTTTTCCACTCTACCTCTTTATCTGAGGGTTCATTGTCAGTGCCTGTTACGGCCGAGACGGCTACTTCAGTGCTTGCCCAGTCCATGCCAGTGTCTGAAGTTATGATCGAATTTGTCTGCGCAGTCCGTCAGTGTCTAATGTAATGACTGAATTTGTATGTGCAGTCTGTTAGAGTCTGAAGTAATGATTGAATTTGTCTATGCAGTCTGTCAGTGCCTGGAGTTATGACCGAGTTGGTTACTTCAGTGCTTGCCCAGTCCATGCCAGTTTATGAAGTTATGATCGACTTTGTGTGTGCAGTCCGTCAGTGTTTCAGGTCATGACTGAATGTGTCTGTGCAGTCCGTTAGCGTCAGGAGTTATGACTGAGTTGGCTACTTCAATGCTTACCCAGTCCATGTCAGTGTATGAAGTTATGATCGAGTTTGTCTTTGCAGTTCGTCAGTGTCTGAAGTTATGACCGAGTTGGTTACTTCAGTGCTTGCCCAGTCCATGCCAGTGTATGATGTTATGATCGAGTTTATGCAGTCCGTCGTCACGATGAAAGCTATCATGAGTGCCTATTTGCCAGAACAGCTTGTTCTGTCTACAGTTATTATCAGAGGCCACATTAGCCTAAAGTGTCTGCTATATTTTGTTTACTGAAATGTATGTCTTCTTTCTCTCGTGATCTCAATAACCTCGAAGAGGTGAATAGGGCTCCTGCAACAAAATGGTAAATGTAGTCACATGGCAGCCAGTGCCGTAGGAGAGTGAAGTGTTAGAGACAACATTACACTTGATCCATTTTTTTTATGAGGTGGTTGCTACCTAGAAATGCTGTGTAACCCACTCTTCTTTCTTTCTACATTTCTTTCTTGCCTTCTTTCTTTCATCTACGCCTTATGCTATGAAAGATCGCAGCTGGACTGACTTAGTTTCCTGTTCACTACACGTTACGCGCTTTGACGTGCTGTCAAGCTGTACTTCTTTAAGATGATGTCAATAACTCGATCTATCTGTTCCTGGGATGTCCTCTATTCCTGTAGCGTTCAAAGAATGAGCTCTCCTCATTGTCAACGCATTTAATGGTTAATGAAACACTTGTAATAATCTTATTGGGCGTAGAAATATTTATTTTATCTCTCTGACCTGAAAAACATGCACTGTGCCTAGTCATACAATTATAACAGCAAACTTTTCAAATACTTTTGTGAGTCGTGATTACATGCCCCTCCCTTCCCTTTTCCCAATATGAGTGTGTTTCCAAATCCTTCTATACCAGTGTTTCCCAAACTTTTTCGGGTCACCGCCCCCTTGGCTCCCAAAGAACATCCCCAGCTCCCCCTCCATTTCCCATCTTTCTTATCTCGTACACGCATCACTGATGTTGTCTCTCTCAAATCCAAAACGGGACCCAAAGACGCAGCAATAGAGAATGCAGTCAGCGACCCATAGCTTGACTGCTTGCGTCAGGGTCAGCGAACCAGAGCTGACCAAGACCCTACTTCACCTCCACGTGGTGGTCCTGGAAACAGGCTGCATCACTGCAGTCTGGCTGAGAGAGTAGGGATCGAAGAGGGAAGACAAACCCGGTCCCAAAAAAATGCCGTGCTGAAGTCGGATGTGCCGGCCGAAAGGCGCAGATATCTCAGCTCCGCTGTAAACAGACACAACGCAACCAACGTCCTTTTCAGGAAGAACGAGGAAGAAGAAATCCCAAACATTTATTTTTCGCTAACACTGCTACGCAATATTTGAAAAGGATAATGCAGTTACTTACCAAATATTCCCAGTACCCGTAGAAGAGCTTCTCGTACTCCCTGGTATTCGTACCCCATGTTGAGAACCTCTGCTATAGGGTGTATAAGAAACTGGGACCAGGGACATTAGGGAGGAGCGGTGGGTCAGGGTCTGTTCAGGCTACGTACTTCTTTTAAGCCAGTGTTTCTCAACGGGGGCGGTACCGCCCCCTGGGGGGCGTTTTCAAGATGTCTGGGGGCGTTCTGATGGGTCGCAACGATTGGGGGTCGCTACTTCCATTCAGGAGGGCGTTGTGTACATTTTTACAAGAATCAATATGAAACTATTACAAAAGATACTCCCCTTAGCATAGCTTGTAACACGATAGTTTTTATTTGCCCTGCGTCCCATGGAGTGTTTCAGGGATTCCAAACACAACATTTTAGTACCTGGGATGTTACCATGTCAGGAGACAGTAGGCGGAGATTTACTTCCCTTCAACACTCGAAACATTCGTTAGCCTCTCGACACACCCAAGCTAACCTTCTCTCTCCACTCTCGACACATATTTTCTTCTGGAAACACATTCCCGTCAAACATTGATTAGCCCGTGAACACATCACAGCCTCTTCCCTACTCTGTCAACTTCCACAGCACGACTCCCTCCCAAAACATTCCCCGCACCATCACGTGTCCCACGTGTGCCTGCCAAAAAACGAACTTGTGGTGTATATAATTCCGTACTTAAACACATATTTAATATAACTATGCTTTTAAAAATGTGCTTTCTCTTTTTCTTCATATTATAAGAAAAGATAACTCATTAACTGCATTGCTTTTTTAAAAGTATGGTGGAATATATGGTTGTGTGTGTGTGTGTGTGTGTGTGTGTGTGTGTGTGTGTGTACACGATAAAGAGCAAGGGGTGTTAAAACGGTGGGGGGCTTTTTAAAATATTAGTTGTCAAAAGGGGGCGTTGCTACTACAAGGGTTGAGAAACACTGTTTTAAGCGATCACGTCAGGGCCTTGTATTATCAAACTGCATTTCATGTCAGCGTGATATTCAGTAATATTGTTAAATATAACTTGACGAATCCTCAACCACCCCCTTACTACTAAACACCCCCCCCCCCCCCCCCCCTTATTGCCCTTCCAAACGCCCCTAGGGGCGGTACCACCCACTTTGGGAACCACTGTTTTACACTACTGTGCCCCTACAGTTTCCGGTGGTCTCATATGTCAAAGAATAAGGCTACTGCTCCCATAGGCGGTGTCGTACAGGGTGACTAACATGAGGTTGTGCATTGGGGCTGGCTAGCTCGTCATAAAAAGCGAATCCTATTTTTAAAATCCCAGCTTTTTCTGTCAGCACATAACGCTAAGGGAAGCAACTTTGGTTGGAAGTTAGACATTAATTGTATTGTTTCCCTTATATGTACTGTCCCGAAAATAGTAACACTTACCAAAGAAGAATACGCAAATGAAGGTGTGCACAAAAATAGTTATAGAATGTGTGATCACGTATACACACATTGGGATCTGCGCTACTGCTTCGTAGTTCGTATACTGTGGTGATGCACAGTGGTTTTTTTAAATACTTTTGTTGCCGTTAGGTTAGGTATTGGTGCTTTTGAATTTAATTCCCGTCTTATGACGGGCTTTTACACTAGTTGCTACAGAAAAGACCACTGTAAGATCATGCGAATGATTTGTGCGGGCTTCATGCAAGGGGAATAACTTGTGGTGGGGCTCCATAAGAAGCGAATATGAAGATAATAATATATTATTGTATGTAGGTTTTGATGATGCTTTTTGCCTTTTTTTCACATATTTTATTTCTTTATTATAATGAAATACTGTAAATCTGAGTATGCTGTTAATACTGTACAACTTTTACAACGTTTCATTCCTTAAAATTCATATTTAAAATGCAGGTCAGAAAACATGGCTACAGTATAAAAGGAGAGAGAAATGAAGGGCAGAATGTTAGACGGGCCTGCGTTATATATCAACATATAACAATAACGTGTATTCGTTCGTCTCTCTCTCTCTCTCTCTCTCTCTCTCTCTCTCTCACGCACATTCATGTGCTTGGCAGTGTGTGAGAGGGAAAGCATGGGTGGGCAGCGTGAAATTTCCAGAAGATATTTCTGACCTTTCTTTCCCGACCATGTCATGTTCTAACTTTTAAAACTACAACACACTCACGTTACATTCCGATCCGTTTTATACGACGTTTTCTATCAGACCAAACCCCCCCCCCCCAAAAAAAAAAAAAAAAAAAAATCAGAGGAAGCGTCAAAAACATCATGCAGGTTGCCCCAGACACCATCCAAAAAGTTCCCACGCTCACTTGGGTTGTATCAACAACTTTGCTTTCTTCGTTGGGACAAAATGCTAGCAAGGGGAGTTACGGATGGGGAATTCCCCTTGTGGAAGAAAACATACACCAGAATTACACAACCCTGAGAAATGTCTTTTTTATTTTTTAATTATATGGCTCCCAGAACTTGTTTGATATCTTTGTTAACGTTAACTACAATGTATTTATCAAAGCATCTACTTGTTACAATTATAGCGTCCTACTGGCTAAGAGCGTCCGATTGACAGAGTGGTTAGAGCGCTGGTCTCTCGTGGCAAAGGTGCCAGGTTCGAATCACGGTACCGACACGCTCCAGTCTACCCAGCTGTAAATGGGTACCTGACTCTGCTCTTTGAGTTAGGGAAGGAAAAGGCAGCGAGGAAGGGAACTGGTCACCCCCCCACCTCTCAATGCTAGACCTAGTAAGGTGAAGTCTCTAACACTTCACTCCCCTAAGGCAGTCTGCTATGGGACTACCTTTTTACTGGCTAAGCGGTTAGAATACTTGCCTCTCGCGGCAAAGTTACCAGGTTCCGGGGACAAAACCTGGAAGCGTCTAACGCTGCAGTCTACACAGCTGTAAATTGGTACCTGACTCTGCTCTTGCGTTAGGGAAGGCAAAGGTAGCGAGGTACGGAACTGGTCACCCCCTCACCAAATAAAGCTGGACCTATTATATGAGTCTGTAACACTTTAATCCCCTACGACAAGTTCTGCTAGAAGTCGTTACATGTCCTGTGGATCCCTTCTCACTGCAACATCCCCGGAAATGAAGAGGCTGACAGACTGGGGTCTGTAACACTTCTTCTTCTTCCTCGTTCGTCCTGAAAAGGACGTTGGTTGCGTTGTGTCTGTTTACAGCGGAGCTGCGATATCTGCGCTTTTCGGCCGACACATCCGACTTCAGCACGGCATTTTTGGGACCGGGTTTGCTTTCCCTCTTCGATCCCTACTCTCTCCGCCAGACTGCAGTGATGCAGCCTGTTTCCAGGACCACCACGTGGAGGTGGAGTAGGGTCTTGGTCAGCTCTGGTTCACTGACCCTGACGCAAGCAGTCAAGCTATGGGTCGCTGACTGCATTCTCTATTGCTGCATCTTTAGGTCCCTGTAACACTTTAATCCCCTACAACAAGTTCTGCTAGAAGTCGTTACATGTCCTGTGGATCCCTTCTCACTGCAACATCCCCGGACATGAAGAGGCTGATAGATTGACAAAGGAAGAGGGAAAGCTGCCTCAACTTGACACAAGCATAACTTATGAAGAGGCCAAGAGTTTTATCAAGCGCTGATATAGGAGCAAATGGGAAGAAGGACATCCAGGCCACAATGACAATGATGCGTATTACCAACTCAGCAGAAGTGAACAAGTGGTAATCTTCAGACTTCGCACAGGTCACAACAGAGTGGGTTACTATCTATCTATTCAACAAGTTAAAGATAGGAACTACTGATAATTGTAATTGTGGCACTGATATAATGACGGCTGAGCATCTACTTCAAAGGTGTCCAACATATGAGGAACATATAAAGCACATATGGGCATCACCAGTACCATTCCTAGAAAAGCTCTACGAAGATGCCACCCTGAATTTAAAAATAAAGAAAAGAAACCTAGATATCGGCGACTTTGCTACTCTGAGGGATTTATTTGGCTCCTTTGGGCTATTCTGGGGCTATCTTAGCCGATTTTGGGCGAAATCTATGTGACGTTCTTCAACTAATGAAGGAAAATGACACCTAGACGGGACCAAAAAAGCCTAGATCAAGGTGAATCCACCTAGGAGTGGTAACATCCACCTAGGAGTGGTAACGCTGGTCAACAGCCTCAGACTGACCACTTATTTCTTTGAACATATTCAAGTTGACGTCCGGAGGTGAACGAAGAAGTCGTGATATGGAATGCTTAAGGCATAGTCAACGCTCTACACACCCGGCCAGCTGGTATAATTGTTTCTGTTTGTGCTCCTTTTGTACCACCCCCCCCCCGCCCCCCCTTTTTTTTGATGGGGGGGGGGGGGGGGGGGATAACGATGAAATGTCATTTGCCTAACGTATGTTTGTCGCCTGTTACCATTAAACATGTCTGGACGTAGTCCTATTTTTGTGTGTCTCCGTTCTAATAATAAACCATCGTACCAGGAACCACGTGACAACAATACCGCACATGCTAAAATTGTGCTTACATAAGAAGGGAGATCTTTGACAACATTCAGAAAGGGTTGGCCGGGAGGGAGGGGGGGGGGGGGGGAAGGACGCTTACCGACAATGGAAATACTGTATACCCTAAACACACGGAGAAGATAACTGGGGACGAACACATATGAAGGAGATATGGGAGATCTGGCGTGAATTTGTTGAAGGCTTGTGTGATCCGCGGAGAGCTGATGGTTCAGGATGATGATGATGATGATGATGATGATGATGATGATGATGATGATGATGATGAAGATCAACGACATACACGCGATATTTTAAAAAAAAAAGTAAAGGTAGTTCCATAGCAGACACTGCGGTACAGGAGTGAAGTGTTAGAGACTTCACTATACTACTTCCAGCTTTTTATGAGGTGCGGTGACCTGTTGCATATCTCTAGTACCCATTTACAGTTGGGTAGACTGGGACGTGACGCTAGATCAGGTTTCGAGCCTAACTTGACTTAAAAACACCAGTGTTCACGGTGCGTGGGTGTCATGACAACGTCTGTTTAGCATGCTTCTATTCAAATTGTCATCATCATTTTCCTTTTGGCCCCCGTATGGAGCATGGAGCCACCACTGTAGTTGGTCCTCCTTGCAGGAAGCCTGCCCCAGGCATTCACATTTTCTTACAGCGGGTGTTTACTGTATCAATGTTTACACAATGAGGTTGCCAACCTCGGGCACAACCTCACTTTTTAACCGCCTTGTACGACATGCATGAAGGAGCAGTAGTTATATTCTTTATTTGTCTCAACAGAGACCCCCTTCTCTCTCTCTCTCTCTCTCTCTCTCTCTCCCTCCCCTCTTTCCCCGCCGAAATACACTGATATAATACCGAGTCGAAAATATAAAAATCTAGTTGCTAGTATGGCGTAAAATTATCGCTCTGCATGACCTTGAGCTGACCCCGCCAGCGGTTTTCTGACTGGTGAGGTCACGTATTCGTTTTGCTCTACATTTCTCTTCTTTCAATGCATCGTTGAGTTTTCTTCCCCCCTATCAGCCAAACTTGAACTAGGCCCTTATCCTGAACGGCGACACTGTAATGTAACTTTCAGGTTGGACTGTTACAGCCATGCACTGATCCGGGCTTACTTCGTGATTTCAATACACCACCGGGATTAACCTGCCCAACATGTACAAAATGGGGTATACAAAGGGGCGGAGGGGAGCGCACTGCGGTCGAATTTGTTTACATTTGACAAATGCATCAATGTGAAACGGTTGAAATGAATACAGTGGGACGTGTTCTTAGATGTCGTGCTAACTAAGTCGGTTGTATCGTTAGGGTTAAGATTAAGGTTTGGGTATTGGGTTTCCAAACCTACCCTCACCCCTTGCTACTGCGTCTCTGAATTTTTTTTTTTTTTTTTAAAGGCGCACCGAACCCACGTCATGCTGTTCTTCATTTCAACCACGTGAAACTGATAGAGAGATCAGAGGCACATCTTCAATCCAACCTGCAAGTCTGGAAGGAAGAGCTGGAGAAGAGAGGGATGATCATAAGCAGCTCGAAAACAAAAACTATGGTGATATCACGAGAGGAAAGAAGACACCAGATTAAGCTAGGAGAACAGGTCCTGGAGCAGGTCGACCACTTTAAATACCTTGGAGCTGTGATAGACCGGAAGGGAGGCATCAAAGAAGAGTTGGCTACCCGAAGAGCAGCAGCTGGGAGACTTTTTCAAGCTATAAATCGAGGATTCCTCAGCAAAAGAGAAGTTGGTAAGAAGACGAAGATGGCTGTATACCGCTCCACCTATGTCCCAGTCTTGATGTATGGATACGAGTCATGCGTAATGACTACAACCCACAAAAGTCAGATCCAAACCTCAGAAATGAGGTATCTGAGGAAGGTGGTGGAAGTAACAAGAAGAGGCATGGTCCGCAACCAAACGATACGTCAAGGCCTAAAAACCCAACCCCTGCAGACCCAAGTAGAACAGTCCCAACTGAGATAGTTTGGCTATGTCTGCAGAATGAGAGAAGATCGGCTACCACGGCAAGCATGGGATACAAAGAGCCAGGGATCCAGACCTCCAGGACGACCCAAAGTCCGCTGGGAGGACAACATTAGACAATCTTTGAAGGACCGAGGACTCGAATGGAACCAAGCCAGGAGGAAGACATCCGACAGAATAGTATGGCGCTCTCTTTTACAAACCTCTACACCTCACGGTAGAAGATGAACGACTAAGTAAGTAAGAAACTGATAGAGAGAATCAAGACAAATACCGTGGAAGAAAAGGCGTTTCGATAGGACACGCAGTGAGAAAACCAGCTGATAGCGGTACAAGGCAGTTCCTTGTTCTGAAATCCTACGGGGTAAACGAAAATAGATCATGCACATTATTAGGACAAAGAAAACTGCCTACGTTACGGCCACAGAGCCCTTGTAAGGGACAAATGAGTTAAAACAGAAGAGAAAGAAAGCGAGAACTAAGTAAAAATACGCATAAAAAAATAAATAGTAATGAAATGATAACAAGGTTGAACATGAAGAAGCGCCACTACACGATGTAGAATCACACACACACACACATCTTGGCAGCAATATATAGAAGTTGTTGGAGTAGATAATGATACCAAAATAAGAATACAAAAAGCAAGAGGCTCTTTCATTGCATTACAAAACATATGGAGACCAAGAGAAATCAAGTCCAACACAAAAATCTGAATCTGCAACCCAAATGTTAAGTCACTACTACTGAATGTCCATAAAACATGGAGAACAACAAAAACAACAACTAAAAAGCTACAGACATTTATTAATGGGTACTAGCGTAGAATAGGAGGATTGAAATGGTATGACGAAGTCACAAATGTGCAACTGATAAGAACCTGACAAGTGCCAAAGGAACAGGAGAAGAGAAGACACTGGATATGACACACATTGAGAAAACACGTTCATAGCGTTACATATAGTCCTTGTTCTGGAATTCCCAGGGAAAGAGAGTCAAACAAAATCACACGGAGAAGATAACTGTAGCCAGAAGTGACAATAATGAGGAATACGGGTAAAGAACTTGAGATGATGGCACGTGACGGAAGGACTTGGCATGTGTTTGTTGAAGGCCTATGCTCATTGGGGAGCTAAAGGGCATTGATTGGCTGATTGACCGTGTACACCATGCCCTTGATTTGACGTAAATCTAAATAACAAAAATACCACTTGATCTCTTCATGGTCAGGAGTGGTATGGTTCAGCTATATCTGACCCTATACAATACTAATAAGGAAAACGAACGATTACAAACAAATCAACAAGTGAGAACTCCCAACAACAAAATTATTCTATTAAAAATAGCCCAGAAATAAGCAAACAACAAAATCCGTTGCGAACAGCTATCACCAAGTACAATGTTAAATGACATTACCATGTAAATTTTTTTTAAGAAAGGAAAATTACATGACACTGAATTCCCTAACTATACCCGAAAGTCGGCCGAGATGGTGGATTAATGCGGATGCAAATGAAGCCCGTCTAATGCTATTCCGGTCTCTTTCCATTTCTTTAAGCAAGGAGGGAAAAAAATCTAACCTCGGATAAATGCACCAATATAATGACGCTGGAGCAGAAAAGTGTCATCATATCGTCAAATTGGAGAGTAACAGAAAAGGAAATGTCCAAACTGTCATCTTTCCTCACAACCTGCCTAGGGAACATTCTTCGAGTTTTCTGGCCGAATACTATAACAAACGAGGAACTGCTTACGTGGTGCAGTCAAAACGATATGCACACCATCACACACTGGAACTGGGCTGTCAATGTCCTCAGAAGAGACCCTGACACCATCACAAGAACTGCTCTGTTATGGACCCCGGAAGGAAAGCGAAAGAGAGGCAGACCAAAGACAACCTAGCGGAGCAAAGCATGAACCAGAGTTGGGACACTGCAGGAAGGGTGGCCACCAACCGAGCAAAGTGGAGACAGTTTGTTGCCGCCCTACAAGACGCCACTAGGCGTGATTTGCCACTGACTGCTCTGTCAGTCAGGGGTGCTAAGGATCCAGTGGACGAAGATTTCGTCAAATTAAAAGTCCAAATCAAACGAATGCATCATTGTCTATACATGACCAGCTTAACAAAAGGCGACGCGTTATAATCTTAAGATTCCGCACAAGTCACCAAGGCACAGTCTGTTCAGTAAGATAAAGGTGGGAATCTTCCATGAGTGGACCCGCGGCAGTGACGAAATGACTAATCAACAATTGGCGCTGGAGTGCCTTACAAATGAGATGAAGAGAAAGCGCATATGGCCGTCATCAGGTCAGTAGCAGTCCAGGGAAAAACTTTATGACCATGCCACATTCCAGAGGGAGAAAGAGAGGAAGGAAAAAGCGGCCGTTACACCAACACTGATAGTTAGCGGCCGTTACACGAACACTGATAGTTAGCGGCCGTTACACCAACACTGATAGTTAGCGGCCGTTACACCAACACTGATAGTTTCTCTTTGCTTTGTCCGTACTGACCGCGGTACATTTTATATGCGCAATCCTTGTGTGCAATGGTACATAATAGGCGTGTTTTTTTTTTTCCTTTAGCGAGTTTTGCCTCGTTTTTGGCGAGGCGGAGCACGTTCAACCTAGACACAACGTCCTTCGGTTATATAAGGACATATGACCATATATAAAACACCTTTATCTGGTTCAAAAACATAACATTATTATTTGAATTACTGACGTATGCAGGCATGAACTAGTGTACAAGAGTTTCTTTCTCACCTTTATCTTTTTACATTCTAGAATTCTAAACATTGTGGTTACATTATACAGCTGATAGAATAGTCTGGCGCTCTTTCTTCCAAACCTCTACACCTCACGGTAGAAGGGGAACGACTAAGTAAGTAAGTGGTTACATTATAATGTTTCTGGTATGCTTTCACCCAGCTCTTCAGGGAACCACCTAGCACAGACAAAGATAGACCACTAGAGCGGCAGGTCGTGTTTCTTATGCTCTATTTACTAAACTGTATTGCTATATTGTCTACTACTTACCCGAGGTGTCCCAGATAGACATCTGTATTTTGTAAGTGTCTGAAACACTATACTGGCTGTTGTAAGTGTCGAAGCCTGTTGGTGTGTAAGTCTGTGGAAGAAAACAAAATATACTGCATTACAAATACTGTCAGAAGTAGTAGTTTTTACAGGGTTTTCGTCTAAGTTAAGTTAGTTGCTTATCCTTTACAGGACGTGGCAATCAACCCCAGCTTTTATTGGCTGTTTTTGATTTTTCTAGGCAATTTTTTCATTCAGTAGTTTGCCATTGCTTTCTGAACGGTACGGCGCTTATACCATTGTTAAAAATCCACACAAAGCGATCTGCTACCAAACCGCCTGCAGCAGGTTTCGAACCTGGTATATCTGGATTATGAAACTGCGTTCATATCCATTAGGCCACAGACGCCGACTTTCGTCTAAGAAAACAATAAAAATAGACACCTTAAAGCAAGCCACGGCAAATCCTTCTAATCAAATGAGTGTAGCGGTTAATATTTCTGTTTTCACAACGTTGTACATTAGCGTACTGTTATACACTGTTACAGAGGGACAACGTCATACACTGTTACAGCCGGACAACTTTATACACTGTTACAGCCGGACGTCAAACATTAGTGCAGTTACAGGCAGACAACGTCTTACAATCTAAGGAATCCATGGCACAAAAAAGGCTAAGACATCCTCCTCTAAATCTTTACGCTTTCGCTGAACTTTCTTGAATTAATTCAGTCTCATGTCTAAAACAAACATCTGGTATGAGATGCCAAGTCCGGCTGTGCACGTCTGTGTTTGACATGTACGGGATAATCCTAAGTGGTTTAAGATTGCTGGATAAAAACAAAAAGAACTCTCCCAACTTCGATGTCTGTGTTAGTGTTTGTCTTTCTCTCTTTTCTTCCCCTGTCCCAGCCCCTACACCTTTTTTTTTTTTTTTTTCAACTTTCTGAGTTCTTAAATTACCGACAAGAAAAATGAACTAAATGTGAATGTTTCATTGTTACTAATGTTCATTATATCATTAGTATAGTATAGTATAGTATAGTATAGTATAGTATAGTATAGTATAGTATAGTATAGTATAGTATATTATAGTGTAGTGTGGCATCAGACAGATGTATAGATTAAACTTGGTTGTGAAGTCGTGTGACTGAGTTATGTAAATATATTACATGAATCCACACGTTTTTGCTTCCACGTGTTTTCCACCTTTGCTTGCTTATTAATATTCACGTTTCGTTAACGCAGAAGGCATGCGCTTCGATATCTGTCGAACTCATATTTTAGCCACGCCTATTTTCTTTCTCTCTGTGTCTTACAGACACTAGGAATGTTTACAAACAGACCTATTAGCTAGTCCTGAGCCGTTAACTGTATTATCACGCGAACGATTGGTCAATCGCTGAATAGTGACAGATCAGAGAATGAGTCCTCTAATTGTAAAATCAAGGGCGATAAATCAAAAGTCGTACTTTTTGTAGTTACATTGGTCAGGGGGAATTAATCTGAAGAAAGGGGAGATAATCACAGTTTTACCCCCCCCCCCCCCCCCCCCCCCCCCCCCGTTTGTTCGGAACTTAATTAGCTACAGTGAGAGACGCCTGATCAAAAGCAAGTCCGTTCGCTAGCGAAGAGTCTGCGGTCGGCATAAGCGTGAAATAAAACTTTGATTCATGAATCGACCGCAGAATTCCCCAAAATCTGGGCGAAGGCGCTATATCTAGCACTGACTAGCGAATTTCTACCTATTTTATATATATACACCAGCTTTTAAAATCATTTATCGAGTAGCCTCAGAAAGTTCGGAACATCTAGCTTCGAATTCTAGACCATTGTACTAGTGGAATTATTTAGTATTTTGATTGGAAATAGTGAATTTCTGTGTTGCGGTAAATATTATACTAGCATTTTTGAGTGATTTAATTGTTAAAAGTTCGTCATTATATTTCACTAGAATTTACTGTGTTAATTGGCTAGCAGATTAAAACATATGTATAGCTAATTCCTTCAGCTGTAACGAAAATTTAATTAATTGCTATTAACCAGTAAGAGATATTTTAATTGACGAGTAAATGCACTGTTCATTATGAGTACTGACGAAATATATATTTATTTCTAATTCATTGTGAGTAATTTTATAAATGACTAGCGCTTATTTCACGGGTTTTTTTAAACGATAAAATAAGATATACACTTGTGGTTTCTAATTAAATCTAATAACCGAGTGGATATTAAATTATACCGTTACGCGGGTTAAGATAGATACTGATATTGTGATTAAATGTTATGTATTTTCTTCCTAAAATCCAGTACGGATCACAACCCAAAACTACCAGCGGCCTAAATCTGAGAAAACGGGTCTAAGTCCAATAGACGCAAAACAAACATTCTTATGCAAATAGCGGGTCTTCGATGTTGACCTGTTCGGTCCTCTTGTTTTACCCAGTAAGAGAGAGAGAGTACCAACAAGTGCTAATCTTTTGACCTTTTGGGGGGTTAATTAACTTCTTCTTGTGGGATCTTGTCTCAACAGAGGGGATTGCACTTATGTGTCTATTTCTTTATTAATTCTATAACCTGTGATTTTATATTTGATACTAGATGTTGTGAAGTTTTTCTTTATGATAAATAAACTTAACATAAAACTTAATTACCTGTGTTGGTCAGCTCGGCCCAATATCCCTATTCCATTAATATAGTTTCACGTTTGTGCGTCAAGTTGTCGTCACTTATCTGTGTGTGTGTATGTGAGTGGTTAATAGTATATATGTTAATATATACCGAAAGGTAAACTGTCTGATAAACAAATTTCAGTCGTAAGATAGGCTGGACTAGAGTACCTTCTCAATCCAGGGACAGACTCTTACCTTTTCACCATTTCACTCGTGAAATCTATTTCTTTACCTTATCTCTCACCACCTTTTCCAGTTCTATTCAGACGGGACCAGAATCTATCTTAATCTTCTTCTTCTTTCTCTTTCTTAATCGGAACCTCTTCTACCCCGTAAACAGAGTGTAGAGGTGACCCAAAGAGCACAAGGCTCCTGGGCAAAACATGTAATCAAAGTGTTTGACAAACAGGTGATTAGCCCATTGTGTATCTATCTTAATCACCTATCCAAAATCTACGACAAGCCGAGACAAGTATAGAGTCAGTTATGGTTGTAAAGCCGAGAGAAGTGCATAATAAGTTTGTTAAAGATGCTAGAAAAATGTAGTTTGTGTAGAAAAGTATACAGTAATTCAGCGTCGAGGCCAATTATGTACTTTTTCAAAACAAAGGGGCATTCAAATCTGGCTTAATTATTCAACACCTATCGTTACGAAAGGATTTATTTATTACAGTAACATAGAAAACGGAAGAGCGAACTTGTGTAGAAATCAGGTGTAGAAAAGGTGGGACATTATTAGATTAGGAAATGCAAACATAACGCTTTAACTTTTTTTTTTTTAAAGCGATACCTTCGTTTAATGATTCCCATGTAAACGATACCCCTACAATCTGCCATGTTGCACTAGATTTATGTGACGAGAACTCACATTTCTAGTGGGAAACGTATATTTCTTTGACTAACGCGTTTCTCGTCAGTTCATTTCACGAGAAGATAATGCAAAGAGTGAAGTGGAAAAAAGCAAAAACCTTCACGAGTTTATTTCCTGTAAGCCTCTATCTGCTACATCAACACATCTTTTCTCCTCATTTTGTTTGGAAATGTTTTTGCCACATTGTTGAATCCAGGTTTGGCCTTTATGTAGTTCATATGCCAGGACTTGTTTTATGTCTCTTAGTTTATTTTCATTCCTTTGCGCACGTGAGTGTCCTGCGTTACAATGTTTACGTGTTCTTTTCTGCAGCTTTTTCTTTCTTATTCTCTAGGGTAATGCACCTGCCTGAGAAAATAAAGATGTTGATTCTTTCGCATGTGTGTGTGTGTCACTGTCCCTGTGTGTGTTGCGTATGTTTATATATATGTGTGTGTGTGTGTGTGTGTGTGTGTTTGTGTGTGTGTGTGTGTGTGTGCGCGCGACTATGGGAGTATTAGTTAATTAAATTACTAAGCCAGTAGTCCCAAGCTTTTTTGGTAGGTGCTCTATTTTTTTCCCCACTCCTCATGACCCGTAAATAAAATGTTTATAATTTTTTTTTTCCCCTGAGCCTTTCAAACGACTCTATTGAAGAACTTCGCGACCGTAATAAGAGTCGTGACCCTGGATTTGGAAACCTCTGATTTAAGCCAACATTTAATAATCTTTACAGATGCCCTCTCCAGTACACACGAGGGCAAGTTCGGGGCACAGCGGATTGATCAACCGCTTGCTTGTCACATTGATTACGGAAACAACAATTAATATTCTGCTGTACCAATAAACGCCTTTAGGCGTAACGGAACAACGGATAATTTCTTGTTGCCCTAAGACGCCGCAAGGCGTAATGGCCACTGACTGCTTGGTCGGTCTTTGGCTAAGGACGGAAGAAGAAGAAGAAGACAGATGCCCTCTCAGTAACAACAGTCCTGAAGAGCCACCATGATTAAAAGATTTGATAAACTAACTGGAAAGCCTGGCCAAATGCTTCAACAAGTGCTCAATCCAATGGACACCAGCCCATTGTAACATTCCAGGCAACGAGGAGGCAAAACACTTGTTAAGGAAGGAGGAGCGTTACAACAAAATGACATAGAGATAACTTATGACACGGTAAAAACAACAATAAAAGCCACATTCAAGTCCAAATGGGAAAGAGAACACTCTGGCCACATTAAAAAAATAATGATGCCTATCAGCAGCAATCAAGACGGGACCAGGTCATCATTTTCCGGCTATGCACTGGACACAACGGATTGAGATACCATCTATACCACAGGCACAGGATTGGTGCACCAGATCTCTGCACCTGTGGCACCAGCTTCATGACAGCTGTGACGTACGTCTAAGTATGACAAATGAATTTCCCTGACTCGATGGATGATAACAGAATATTGGCCTCTCATAACTTTAGAACCCCTGATCATCTGTTGTAACTTTTACCGGCATGCAGCATTTCCACGAGAACCTTACACGCTGGATCATTAATATGTAGCCTGCTATCTTATGTGAACGTTTGAGATCGCATGGCCTTTGATGGAAGGTTAAATCCCGCCCACAACCATTTCTGAGAACGATTTATAGCAATCTTTTCCTTAACGCCGGCCCAAAAGAGGACGGGCCACAGACTCACTCCTGTTTCTAGAGCAATAAACAGCAGATCATTTTCTTACCTGGCTGTCACCCCGCCTGGTGGGAGTTGCCAAAGCTCTCAGAACAGCGGTACCATCAAAGACAGACAGATCTCAGAATTCAATCGCAGCGGCACACGATCTAAAGAATCAGGGGACTTTCAGCTCACAGAGTTAGCTTCTCGGAAAATTTTCGCACTCTTATGCGAGCAGCCTGAGACGGAAGAAAATCGGTAGACCGGGGAAAACGAAGGAATCGCAGCGGTTAACACATCGGCGAGGTACCTCGGTTTTTGCTCAACTTCAAGAAAGGTGCGAAAATCTAACACGCCCTATTCAAGTTACATTCGAGAAGTATAAATAGAGTACTCCGATAAACTGCATTTTATCGTTCGCTCTGACAGAATCCTAGTTGCACTAGCATAGTCGGATTCCTGCTGTATTTCATCTACCTTCGTGACTATTGGAGTGTATTCTTTCTGTGCAGACGGTAATTTATACATTAGCTTCGAGTGATCAGTGGTCGAGTTATTTCAATTGATTTCAATGGATTGTGGTGTAAATTTAACCTTATTAAATAAACCCATTTTCAAAGTTCTAGGGCAAACTAATGTTACAGCTAAAAGTATTTCCTAATACAATTGACGCGTAAATTTATTTTGCAGACGTTAAAGAGAATTATAACTTTAATACAGTTTAGTTCTGTATAGATAGATGTGCTTTTAATTATTTTTAACTCACGGGAAGTTTTCCTGATTTGTTAATTGACGACGCTAATAAGTAAATAGGCTAACTGTAATTTATCGCGTCAGATTATAATATGATTTGTAATGCATTTCTTGTTTTGATTATCTTTCATTCAGAACGATCATTCAACCTGCATCCCAGCAATTATTAATTATATACAGAGTTCTGCCAAACTCAATTCGATAACTCCAGTAACATATGAACTTTTTAAAGCTAAACTTGTGGCGACCTGTAATGGGCCCCGCTCCTCTGAACGTAACTGAGAATAAAGCCATTCAAGAAACACTTTAAAAATACTAGTTCATATAGAGTCCTTAAAAGAAAACTGGAAGCAGAACATATTTTATTCACTGCCCCTATTTGTGAAGAAAAAACATCGATCTACCTGAACACTGTCTGTCACGTATATTCAGTGGATTTTACCCCCCCCCCCCCCCCCCCCCCCCCCCCCCCCCCCCCCCCCCCCCCACCCCCCCGCCCCCCCTCCCCCCCCCCCCCCCCCCCCCCCCCCCCCCCCCCCCCCCCCCCCCCCCCCCCCCCCCCCCCCCCCCTCCCCCCCTCCCCCCCGAAGAAGAACTTACCTCAGTGTTTTTTTCTTAACTTGTGACATTACGGAAAAAGGAAGTTATCTCCACCAGCTGTGCCAATTTTAGGAACCACACCATACCTCACGCCTAGCCAAGTGCCTGTGCCTTTCTTTAGGAACTTTATCTAATAAACAAACAGTACCGTTAAACTTCAACGTCCAGCGATTTCGGGACACTTTGTTAACTTCAACAAACCCCAAATCTGGGGCTGTACACGGAAGAAAAATACTTTTACCTAAGCCAAGGTTTAGTGCTGTTTTTTTAATGTATTTCCTATGAAGTGCCAGAATTCACCTTTCGGTAAGTCTGCGTGTGTGTTTGTGGGGATGGCCAGCCCTAGTGTGTTTTTTTGAATGAAAGGAGATTTATCTTTTCTTTACCCTTTTAATTAGTTCGACCTTGTACTAAGGTGCATTATATTCCTTGTACGGGATCTCTCCTAGCGGGATTGGGTAATTGTGTTCATTCCCCCTCCCGTAAAATTTGTTGATTTAAAGGGAGACAATTGAGAACCCTAGCTTTTCCTCTACACCCCCCCCCCTTTTTCTGTAACCCCTTGCCTCAGAGTAATAACTTTACCAGTGGGTTAAATTGCCTATCCCTGATCCCCCCCCCCCTTTCTTGTCTTTGGGACCGGGTTTTGTCTGTTAGTAAAAACCAACGGGAAACGGTTGATGGGATATTTCTCCTCAAAAACCCCTCTTCCCTTGTTATATTTGTATTCTGTAACCTTTGATTTTTGACTGTAAATGTACAATTATGTGTGAGTCCTTTATGATAATAAAGGTATTAATCATTATTTGTGTTGGTTGTCGGTTGGCCTAAAACTCCAAACATTTCCATCTGTGTAGGCTGTATTCATGTACGTTGAGCGACAGAATCACCAAATCGGTGAGTGCGCCTGAGCGACTGGAACTGACAAACAATTGTTTGTGCAGAAGAGAGATAGGAGTAGTCTGTGAGAAAACAGATATTGTCGTAATAAGAGACTGTCCTTGCTCCTTCCCAGCGCTTGTGAATCTACTACCTCATTCTCCCAAATCCTTATTCTCACAGAGCCTTCAATATCACTTTACACTCTAAAGGGACCAATATTCATCAGCACCCTCTCAGATAAAAATTACGACAATATATGGTTAGCTCGTTCGAGATTCTGAACTTAGTTAAAATAGAGTGTGGTTGATTGTCTTTGTGAAGTAGGGTATAATCTTTAAAAGTATTACTTCCCCTAGACCAAGCCGTTCAGTATTTTGGGCCAACCACACAATAATTAAGACAGGTTTGTTTTTCCACAGGAACAGGCAGTTAGTGATAATAAAAGATTGTCACATTTGTATTCTCTGGCAGAGGGAATTGAAAAATTTTTTGGTTATATAATTGCTGGGACTGCGTGATTGTTTTACAATCACTAAAGGTTATGAAGCGTTTGAGTTGAGCTAAGCTAAAGACGGATTGTTCTGATTTTTAAAAATTAAGTTAACTACGTCTCATCTCAAAAATTGTCTTCAGGGACGGAGTTTGTTGTTAGAGAATTAACATTTTCTGGGAATTTTTTTTTTTTTTCCTTTTAAATTGTTTAATATAAATTTTTCTCTACTGTTAGTAAGAGTAGATTCTTTTCTAGTGTAACTTACCATTTAATTGGCATAGTTGCTTGCGTTACGAGTCTTAAGTGACAATAATAGCGGCGATAAGTTAACACACAGAGGTCATTCAGTAATTTCAGTTTTGTTTTTTTTTTTACTTTGTTTTTTCTCGTAGCGGCTTTGAGTTTTTTCCCCTTCTTGTTCCATCTTACTATTCTCTAGTCTTAGAAGCATCCAGTTCTTTGACAATGGCTGAGAGAATTAGGATAAGATCCATTTTGAGACAGGAAGCGAAAGACTCAGGATTAGACACAGAAGCCGCGAATCTGTTTATCACCCAGGAACTGCAAATATATGACGCGGAGCAACAAAGAGCAGAAGCAGAGAGGAAGGAAGAGAAACAAAGGGCAGAAGCTGAGAGGAAGGAAGAAAAAGAGAGAGAAGAGAGGGCAGAAGCTAGGAAGAAGGAAGCGGACGATCGTCAATTGGAACAGAAGAAAATTGAGGCAGAAATGGAAGCCCGCAGAGAGAGAGAAAGAGAGAGGGAAAGACAACATGAATTAGCGCTCAAGGCTTTAGAGAGTCGGAGTGCCTCTACTTCAAATAATGGAGAGCCGTCTTCGCCCCAGTCTCAAACAATGGATCTCTCCAGCACTCAGTCTGCCCAATTAACTGCGATGTCTTTTGCTTTAGAGTCTTTTCCTAGCCCTAACGAAAAAAATTGACAGCTACCTAGAAAAATTCGAAAGGCTCGCAAATCTGTATGGGTTAGAGAGTTCCCGCTGGGCACTGAAACTCTCAACGTCACTAAAAGCGAATGCTTATGACGTATACACAAAGCTGGGACCGAACCAACATGATTACGACATGCTTAAGAAGGCCTTGCTAGAGCGGTTCGAAATGACCGCCCGAAAATTTCTGCAAATGTTCAGAAACAGCCGAAAAGAGAGCACGGAAACATTCCCACAATTCTCTTCACGTCTCACGGGCTATTTGACAAAGTGCATTGAATTATCTGACCTACCTCTTACATATGAGGGACTACTTGAACTTGTTCTTGTGGAACAGATAAAGGCAACTCTGTCAAACGAAACCCGTAGATTTTTGGCTGAACAGGGCGCAGTCAGGCTTGAGGACATACTCAATAAGGCCGAACGCTATACCAATGCAATGGCCGAACTTCCCAGCACTAAACGTAAACCCACAGATGAGCCATCTCGTAAACAAAATCTAGAGCAGTCATCCTATTCCTCTAATTCCTCTCAGAATTATAACCAACGAGAAAATAATACCCAGAGACCTCCCCAGGAAAAATCGAAATTCTACAAAACCCGATACCCCCCCCAACAACAATTCTGATCAACCCACCAAGCCTACGTGGCAGCGCGGCCACCAAGGTCAAGGAAAAGGAAAGACCCCTACACCAGGAACGTCTGATCAGGGCAAACAAACCGGTCCAAACCGCGTTGGATGTTTGCATACAGCCTCGAAAGGTAGAGTCAATGTCAGTGATTCTCAACCTGAGGGGGACCGACCCTCAACTCGAGGAACTGTAATTTTGAATGGTACCTCAACCACTTGTCTCTTTGACACTGGATTAAGTTTTAGTTGTATTGTTGCTAGACACCTAGTCAAACCAGGTCAGGAGACAGAGGAAACCGTCAAACTTAGTGGAGTGTTTAAGAGTGATGCGCCCAGGACGCTGCCTATCGCACTGGTAGAAATACACTCTGACTTTGTCAGAGGAGTTATAAAAGCGGCCATTATGGATGATCCTATCTACCCAGTTATCCTGGGATGTAGATATGTGTTTATTGGGAGACCAAAGGAGCCGATTGTGGCAGCGGTAACCACAAGAGGGCAAGCCAAGAAGGAGAGGGAGCCTGCGCCAAATTTGTTGCCGAACGAACTGAAGGAGGCGCAACAAAAGGACCCTACTCTGGAGCTCTGCTTTAAAAAAACTGCCCATGGCTAAGGACCCCAGACACAACGGAGACATCTTTTCTAAGGATGGCGTATTGTATCGTAGAACGGGCAACCCGGACACGGGGAATAACCAGCTCCTAGTACCGACGCAGTACCGAAGCCAGATCTTAGAGATGGGGCACTCTCTTCCCTTTAGCGGACATATGGGGCAAAACGCCACTATTCAGCGAATAAAAACCCACTATTGGTGGCCAGGAATGAACTCTGACATTATCAGGTATGTGAAATCCTGCGCCCAGTGCCAACGGGTAGCACCCAAGCACTTGACACCCCCAGTACCCATGGGGCAAATGCCAATAGTAGGGACTCCATTTGAACGGGTTGCTGTCGACATCATTGGACCCCTGGAAAGGACCAAAAGAAAGCACAGGTTCATCCTGACTTTAGTCGACACTTGCACAATGTGGGCCGAAGCTGTACCGCTAACATGCATAGATTCCAAGCATGTTGCAGAAGCCCTCGTGCAAATCTTTACACGGTTGGGATTCCCTCAACAAGTTTTGACGGACAATGGATCCCAATTCCGTAGCCTGTTAATGGAGGAGATCTTTAAGATCTTGAGGGCCAAACATATCCACACAAGTCCCTACCATCCGGCCGGAAATGGGCTCGTGGAACGTTTTAATGGCAGCCTCACCACCATGTTACGTAAGCTGGGTCAGGAGAAACCGGAAGACTGGGACCTATATATATCGGCTGCCTTATTCGCCTACCGAGAGGTTCCCCAAGCGTCTACGGGATTCCCGCCTGCTACACTTTTATTTGGCAGACCTATAAAGGGGCCATTAGAAGCCTTACTTCGGTCCCTGACAGACCAAAAGGCTGACGAGACAGTCGTCTCTGCAAGCAAGTATGTATCTGAGCTCAAGGAAAGGCTAAAGCTAGGATGGGATCTAGCTACAACCAACCTTACGAAAGCCCGCGCTAAACACGCTAAAAGATACAACAAAGCTGCAAAAGAGAGAGAGCTCCAACCAGGGGAGAAAGTTTTGTTGCTACTCCCAACCGGAAGCAATAAACTTCGCATCGGATGGCAGGGGCCGTTTACCGTCCTTAAAAAGATCTCACGTACCAATTACAAGATCTCCATCAAAGGAAAGGAGAAGGTCTTCCACATAAATCTGCTAAAGAAATATTTGGAAAGACCGGTGCCATCCTCCGAGCATCTCCTGGCTGTCGCCATAGCAACGGAAGACGAGGAAGATGATGATGGTTGCATGGAGTATCCACTGCAACCCACAGAATCCTTTAAAGATGTCAAGTTCGGCGACAATCTCTCACCAGAACAACAAACAGAAACCAGGGCTCTACTAAAACAGTACAGTGCAGTCTTAACGGATGTACCTGGTCGAACAAATCTCATTGAATTTGATATGAAATTAACAAACGAGACCCCTGTTCAAACCAGAGTTTACCCCATCCCGTACGCTAAAGCGGATGCACTTCGCGGAGAAATAGACAAGCTGCGTCAGGCAGGAATTATCAGTGAGTCTACATCTCCTTACAGCTCGAGTGTAGTGCTGTTGCAGAAGCCCAATAAGGAAGTTCGGCTGTGCATTGATTACAGGTTGCTAAACGCTGTAACGGAATTCCAGCCCGAACCTCTCCAAACTGTTTCTGAGTTGTTCACCAAGCTCAGCAAAGCAAAGATCTTCTCCAAGATTGACCTCAGTAAAGGTTATTATCAAATACCAGTCAAGGAGGAAATTAAACCTTTGTTAGCTTTCAGCACTAGCGAAGGACATTACACATTTAATGTGATGCCGTTCGGTTTGCATAACGCACCAGGAGTGTTCACCAGGATGATGAGGAAGCTTCTAGAGCCTTTGCAAAGTCCCCATATCCATAATTTCATGGATGACATATTAATTGCATCGGAAACCTATGAAGAACATATTGCTACGGTTGCTATGCTCCTCAGGAGACTACAGGAAACGGGTCTCACAGCCAGACCTAGCAAATGTCTCATCGGGTTTGAACAGTTAGACTTCCTGGGGCATACTATTTCTCACGGATGCAGTTGGCCTATTAAGAAGAACGTGGAGAAAATTGTGGCAGCAAAAAGACCCCGAACGAAGAAAGACGTACGTTCCTTCATATCGCTATGTGCATACTATCAGAAGTACATCCAGAACTTCAACGGACTGACGGCACCTCTGACTGACCTCACAAAGAAAGGTTGTCCTGATAAGGTCATATGGGATCAAAAGTGCGAACACGCGTATAGCACTTTGAAAGGACAGTTGTCGGCATACCCCATCCTAAGGTTACCTGACCTTAAGAAACCTTTCATACTGAGAGTTGATGCGTCAGGTCAGGGCATCGGGTCAACATTGCTGCAAGCCGATGACAGTGACCTGAACATGCTATTTCCAGTTGCCTATGGCAGTCGGAAACTGAATAAAGCGGAACGCAACTACAGTGTCGTTGAAAGAGAATGTCTCGCTCTGATTCATGGCATCAGACGCCATCATGAGTTTCTGTATGGTACTTCTTTCACGGTGCAAACAGACCATGCTCCACTAGCTTTCCTGGGGGCCAAGAAGGAATTCAACGCAAGGATAATGCGTTGGGCCTTGCTATTGAGTGTTTATTCCTTCAAAGTGGAATATATTCCAGGAAAACAGAATGTCGGAGCTGACTTCTTGAGTAGAAACTGGACCACGGAGGAAGAGGAGAAAATCGACGATGCCAATCATCCTAAAGCTACCGATCAGGGCAGCTTCATTGTCATAAATGAAACATGAAAACGAGTTTCCATGTCTCAAAAGTGGGGACGATTGTGACGTACGTCTAAGTATGACAAATGAATTTCCCTGACTCGATGGATGATAACAGAATATTGGCCTCTCATAACTTTAGAACCCCTGATCATCTGTTGTAACTTTTACCGGCATGCAGCATTTCCACGAGAACCTTACACGCTGGATCATTAATATGTAGCCTGCTATCTTATGTGAACGTTTGAGATCGCATGGCCTTTGATGGGAGGTTAAATCCCGCCCACAACCATTTCTGAGAACGATTTATAGCAATCTTTTCCTTAACGCCGGCCCAAAAGAGGACGGGCCACAGACTCACTCCTGTTTCTAGAGCAATAAACAGCAGATCATTTTCTTACCTGGCTGTCACCCCGCCTGGTGGGAGTTGCCAAAGCTCTCAGAACAGCGGTACCATCAAAGACAGACAGATCTCAGAATTCAATCGCAGCGGCACACGATCTAAAGAATCAGGGGACTTTCAGCTCACAGAGTTAGCTTCTCGGAAAATTTTCGCACTCTTATGCGAGCAGCCTGAGACGGAAGAAAATCGGTAGACCGGGGAAAACGAAGGAATCGCAGCGGTTAACACATCGGCGAGGTACCTCGGTTTTTGCTCAACTTCAAGAAAGGTGCGAAAATCTAACACGCCCTATTCAAGTTACATTCGAGAAGTATAAATAGAGAACTCCGAAAAAACTGCATTTTATCGTTCGCTCTGACAGAATCCTAGTTGCACTAGCATAGTCGGATTCCTGCTGGATTTCATCTACCTTCGTGACTATTGGAGTGTATTCTTTCTGTGCAGACGGTAATTTATACATTAGCTTCGAGTGATCAGTGGTCGAGTTATTTCAATTGATTTCAATGGATTGTGGTGTAAATTTAACCTTATTAAATAAACCCATTTTCAAAGTTCTAGTGCAAACTAATGTTACAGCTAAAAGTATTTCCTAATACAATTGACGCGTAAATTTATTTTGCAGACGTTAAAGAGAATTATAACTTTAATACAGTTTAGTTCTGTATAGATAGATGTGCTTTTAATTATTTTTAACTCACGGGAAGTTTTCCTGATTTGTTAATTGACGACGCTAATAAGTAAATAGGCTAACTGTAATTTATCGCGTCAGATTATAATATGATTTGTAATGCATTTCTTGTTTTGATTATCTTTCATTCAGAACGATCATTCAACCTGCATCCCAGCAATTATTAATTATATACAGAGTTCTGCCAAACTCAATTCGATAACTCCAGTAACATATGAACTTTTAAAGCTAAACTTGTGGCGACCTGTAATGGGCCCCGCTCCTCTGAACGTAACTGAGAATAAAGCCATTCAAGAAACACTTTAAAAATACTAGTTCATATAGAGTCCTTAAAGAAAACTGGAAGCAGAACATATTTTATTCACTGCCCCTATTTGTGAAGAAAAAAAACATCGATCTACCTGAACACTGTCTGTCACGTATATTCAGTGGATTTTACCCCCTTCCCCCCCCCCCCCCCCCCCCCCCCCCCCCCCCCCCCGAAGAAGAACTTACCTCAGTGTTTTTCTTAACTTGTGACATTACGGAAAAAGGAAGTTATCTCCACCAGCTGTGCCAATTTTAGGAACCACATCATACCTCACGCCTAGCCAAGTGCCTGTGCCTTTCTTTAGGAACTTTATCTAATAAACAAACAGTACCGTTAAACTTCAACGTCCAGCGATTTCGGGACACTTTGTTAACTTCAACAAACCCCAAATCTGGGGCTGTACACGGAAGAAAAATACTTTTACCTAAGCCAAGGTTTAGTGCTGTTTTTTTTATGTATTTCCTATGAAGTGCCAGAATTCACCTTTCGGTAAGTCTGCGTGTGTGTTTGTGGGGATGGCCAGCCCAAGTGTGTTTTTTTGAATGAAAGGAGATTTATCTTTTCTTTACCCTTTTAATTAGTTCGACCTTGTACTAAGGTGCATTATATTCCTTGTACGGGATCTCTCCTAGCGGGATTGGGTAATTGTGTTCATTCCCCCTCCCGTAAAATTTGTTGATTTAAAGGGAGACAATTGAGAACCCTAGCTTTTCCTCTACACCCCCCTCCCTTTTTCTGTAACCCCTTGCCTCAGAGTAATAACTTTACCAGTGGGTTAAATTGCCTATCCCTGATCACCCTCCCCCCCCCCTTTCTTGTCTTTGGGACCGGGTTTTGTCTGTTAGTAAATATAAACGGGAAACGGTGGATGGGATATTTCTCATCAAAAACCCCTCTTCCCTTGTTATATTTGTATTCTGTAACCTTTGATTTTTGACTGTAAATGTACAATTATGTGTGAGTCCTTTATGATAATAAAGGTATTAATCATTATTTGTGTTGGTTGTCGGTTGGCCTAAAACTCCAAACATTTCCATCTGTGTAGGCTGTATTCATGTACGTTGAGCGACAGAATCACCAAATCGGTGAGTGCGCCTGAGCGACTGGAACTGACAAACAATTGTTTGTGCAGAAGAGAGATAGGAGTAGTCTGTGAGAAAACAGATATTGTCGTAATAAGAGACTGTCCTTGCTCCTTCCCAGCGCTTGTGAATCTACTACCTCATTCTCCCAAATCCTTATTCTCACAGAGCCTTCAATATCACTTTACACTCTAAAGGGACCAATATTCATCAGCACCCTCTCAGATAAAAATTACGACAACAGCCGAACATCTGCTGCAACACACATCAATGAACGGGGTAACATATGGCAACAATTTACTTTTCTCCACAAAAAAACTGTTTTGAGAGGTCAGAACCTTGAGCTGATTACTGCCTTTGTTAATAAAGAGTTATTAATGTGGAAGTTTAAAGGCGAACGAGGGAGATCTGTGCAACATTTATTCATTCACTAGTGTAAAAGCCCGTCATAAGACGGGAATTAAATTCAAAAGCACCAACACCTAACTGCAATTTTAATTATTCAGATACTTTTGGAAAAAATAATGTTAGTTGTAAACATTTAATTGGCGACTGCGCCATCTTTGCTGACGTTTACGATTCAAGCGCATACGACGCTCTTGGGGTGTTTCGTTGTCCATTTTCTTAATTTACACTCAACGTTTTGGAGGAAAAACACGTGGAAATTTTACAAAAATATTTGTTTTAAATCCGGTGTTAAAGTCTGAACATGCACGCCGTTCACAGCTAGATTTTATTGGCGCATGCACACCAACACTTGCACTACTGTTCATGCACACCGTCATTTGCACATTCTTCTTTGGTAAGTGTTACTATTTTCGGGAGTACATATAAGGGAAACAATACAATTAATGTCTAACTTTCAACCAAAGTTGCATCCCTTAGCGTTACATACTGAGAGAGAACGCTGGGATTTTATATATAGAATTTTCCATTTCGCTCCATGCAGAGCATGGAGCGACTCTAGCAGCTAGTCCTCTTGCAGGAAGCCTGCATGTGTTCTTGAAGTGGCAGTTTGTGTAGCAATTTGTTTTACATGATGAAGTTGCCAGCCTCTGGCAGAGCCTCACGTCAATTGCCTTTTACGACATATCTGAGGCATCACTAGCCCTATTCTTTCTTTGCCTCCTAAAAGACCCCCGGGAGTTACCCCGGCCTCTGTGCACCATGTTGACCGTTGAATCACCACTATGTAACAAACCTACGCAAGATTTTCAACTCCAGTGCCCCCCACCGGATTTTAAAGGGGAAGAAACCATTCGTATCCTCGAACACCTGCAGTTCAGTCAACGAGAAATTGGCAGCCCATAAATAAACCACGTTATTTGTGCTGGTTTCAAACACAGAACGGGTTTTAACATGCAGAAGTAAGCACTTCACAGTTTCGTACCTTGTGTACATAAAAACAAGAGAAATTGTTCACATTAAAAAAAAAAAAAAAACGTCTAAAAATACTTGCAAGGGCGGGCCAGTATAATGTACCTTAGTGACGTTTGAAGAACTGGCTAGAGCAGGGTTTCTTACCCTTTGGTCCAGGGACCCATGTGGATACTAGAGCATCTGTGTTAATAACTTACAGTTTACACTTTTTTAATTATACGTTTATGTACATTTTTTCTGAGAAGGGGTCCGCAGTCTTCATCACAAACCAAATGGGTCCATAGACTTCACCGGACAATCAAAGGGGTCGTCGGTATACACAAGGTTAAGACTCACTGGGCTTGAGGAAAAGTAATGTGTATTCCAACAATTTACGAATGGGCAGATTTCTCCTGCCCTCTTCCCCGCTATAGTTACTACTATAATTGTTGGCTTTTTTTTTTTTTTATAAAGTGGCGTAAATTAATTCCGTTGTAGATGATAATTCAAAAGCGAGAAGGCTGACAAATAATCAGATACCTCACCAGATTGTCCACCGGAGATGGACCACTTAAAAGGCTGTGATGGAGCTAAAAATAGCGTGAACTTTGGTAATCTTTTTCATAGAGGGGCCATTCAGTCAAGCTGGTGGCAGGGATGTCGTTAATAGCTCAGCTATTATGTCTCATAGAAGCTACCAGTTTCGTGTAAATATGAAGTTCATGGTACTTGATCCACTTTGTCCCCAAGCCTTTTCCGTTGTGTATGAATGCAATATACTTCATTTTCGAACGTAAAGAAAAAACATGATAGTTAAGACACTTTAAAAAAAAAAAAAAAATGATTTCATGTACCAGAGCTTACAGTTTAACCATGTAAGTGCAAATTCTATGTGAGAAAAGTGGCATGAAGTGCGTAGTAACCGTAGTTTGTTTGAAGTATAACAATTGTAACATTATGCCAGATGGAGAAGAACAACTATATAATAAGCTACAGACTTTCATTAATGGGTACTAGCGTAGAATAAATGTGGTATGACAAAATCTCTAATGTAGAAAACTGATGACAAGAACTACACAAGTGCCAGTGGAACAAGAGATGAGAAGACGCTTGAGATGGATAGGACACACACTGAGGGAAGTCTGTTGAAAGCATTACCGTGACAGTCCTTGTTCTGTAACCCCCGGGGTAAGAGAGGTAGAGGGAGGCCAAGTAACACACGGAGAAGAGAACTGGTGACATGAAGGGGACGAAGAAAACATGGAAAGACATAGAGAGGATGGCACGGGACAGGAAGACTTGGTGTAAGTTTGCTGAAGGCCTATGCACCTTGGGAGCTGAAGGGTGATTATGATGACATTTCAGCTTTCCCTGGAGCACGTGCCCTCTACAAAAACGTGTCAGTCTTTCATCCGTTCAAGGTCTTTCTATGTCTTCTTCCCCCCCAATGCCTGTCTTCCTTTCTTTTCTTCATGTTTGTTTTCTTGGTCTCCCCCCTCCCCATTTCTCTCAGCGTCCGATTGGCAGAGTGGTTACAGTGATGGACTCTCGCTGCAAAGGTACCCTGCTCGAAACATGTTCCTGTTTACTCCACTGTAAATGGGCACCTGACTCTGCTCTTGAGTAAGGGGATGAAAAAGGCAGCGAGGAAAGGAACAGGTCACCCCCCACCTCTCGGAGCTGGACCTAATATAGTGAAGTCTCTAATGTTTCACTCCCCCTAGGGCAGTATCTGCTACGGGGACTACGTTTACCTTTTCTTTGACCTCTTTCTCTTACCCTGGTGATTCTACAAAAGTGACTGCCTTGTAATGCTGTCACCTGGTTTTCTCAATGAGTATCCAATCCAACATCTTTATTTATCAATCAATCAATACCCTTTAGCTCCCTAAAGAGCATAGGCCTTCAACAAACACACGCCGAGTCCTCCTGTCACGTGCCATCAGCACCAGCTGTTTCCACGTTTTCATTTGACTCGGCGAACGGTGCCTCAATTGACTGTGTGTGGTGTTCCCGGAAACGGGACCTCCCAGATCTTGGGCAGTGTTGCGTCTCGGTTCCGATGACGCTCACTGGTGCAGCCACCTCACTGCACTACTGGATGGACATGAGGTATAGCATACATATAGTCGTGAGGTGGCAGGGAAGCAAACCCGTAAACATTACTAGCTGAAATCGGATGTGTCTGGCCAAAAGGCGCAGATATCGCAGCCTAGCTGTAAACTACCATACAACGTACATACCGCTCAAAACTACCGGCCAACATTGTAAGAAAGAGATATGGCTGAGAGCGAACGCAAATAACGAACATGCAGGGTGAAAAATATAGGTACTAAAAATGTTTTCACATTTTTGCCCTGAATTAAAAACAAATTAATAATAGACCAATGACAAGAACAAAAGTCGCCATCATCATCATTTTCCTTTTGGCACCTTATGAAGCATGCATCGACACTGCAGCTGGTCTACTTGCAGGAAGCAAGCATCGTCACTGCAGCTGGGTCTACTTGCAGGAAGCAAGCATCGTCACTGCAGCTGGTCTACTTGCAGGAAGCAAGCATCGTCACTGCAGCTGGTCTACTTACAGGAAGCATGCACCAAGCATTCACAGTGGTTTTTGTTGCAATTTGTTTTATATCATGGGGTTGCCAACCCTATGCACAACCTCATATTAGTCGCCGTGTACGACATGCCTGAGGGTGCATTATGCCTATTCTTTCTTTGTCTTCATTCGGAAGGTCCTAGGTTCGATTACCCGGAAATCCCACACTTCAGTTGTTTTTCTGTTGTCTAGTTTTCTACTTCTGTATTTCTCACGAGTGCTTGAAATATACCTTTATGTGTGTAATATTTATTTATTTACTTCCTCTGAAAGTGCTATACGGTATCTGAAAACATCCATTTCCTAAAACGGCTACTAACTCCAGATAGGTTAACACACGGATACATCCAACTCTAAATAATTGTTCATTCTCTGGAAGGGTTGTCTATTTTTGGAAAAGCATGCTAAATAAATCAATAGACATGTCTGCCATGCTGTGCACAAACACAGACACATCGGTGTGCATTTTTGTAAAGTCGATCTAAACACGTCAAAAAAAAAACAACAACAAAAAAAACAAACAATGGTAATTAGAAAGTACGACAAGATAGCAGCCATTGTTCTGTAGAATGTGTAACTGTTTATGCCACCATAGTCATCTTACAAGAAGTGCAGCTGCAGTAGTGGCTACCTATGAAGCACGGAGCCACGGTTGAAATGAAGAATAGTGGGTCGTGTCTTTGATGTCATAAAAATGAGTCGCCGACGTCGTTAGGGTTAGGATTAAGGTTAGGGTTTAGGATTCCTAAACCTTAGGGTTAAGATTAAGGTTAGGATTCCTAAATCTAACTATAACCCTTACCCTTATTACTGCGTCTCTGAATTATTTGTTGAGGCCGTATGGAACACACGGCCAATTGTTCTTCATTTCAACCTGGAGCCACTACTTCAGCTGGCTCCCTTACAGGCAGGCTCTGTACCAAACCATTCGTGTGCTCTAGTAGCGATGGTTTCTGTATCAATTTCTTTAACATGATGAGTTTGCTAGCGCCATCTACAATATCATAGTAGTCGCCACAAACGTCATGCCTTAGAGAGTAGTAGGCATATTCTTTGTTGTCTCCTCAACCAACCCCGGTGAATTAAACGAGACAAATGTTTATGAGAGCCGGAAACAGAGGTGAAAATGATGAGGAGAACGTGGAAAGAACTTGAGATGAGGGCACGTGACCAGAGAACTTGGCATGTGTTTGTTGAAGGCCTATGCTCCTATGGGAGTGGAGGGTTATGATGATGATGAAATGTTTATGAGGTAAAAAAAAAGTAAAGGTAGTCCCATAGCAGATACTGCCGTAGGGGAGTCAAGTGTTACAGACTTCACCATACTAGGTCCAGCATCGACAGGGGGGGGGGGGGCGCCAATTCCCTGCCTCGCTGCCTTTTCCTTCCCTAATCCTATTTTACTTAGCGTTATACATGTCAAACACAGACGTGCACCGCCGGACATGCATCTTAAGACCAGAGTCAGGTACTCATTTACAGCCGGACTGAAGCTTGACGATACCATGATTCGAACCCCGCACCTCAGCCACGAGAAACCAGCGCTCTGACCACTCTGTCAATCGGACGCGCGTTTATGTGGTAGGTATATATTGTACTGCAGCTATTCTGAATCTTCTATGCGTAACCGATGTAAAGAACAAGACAAATACCAGTGAAACACTATGTGCAGCGTTGCCACTCCTAGGTGGATTTACCTAGGTCTAGTTTGTTTTGTGTGTGGCAAGTTGACTCCTGTCTAGGTGTCATTTTCCTTCATTGGTTGAAGAACGCAACCTAGATCAACTTTTGATTTTCGCGCCCCCCCCCCCCCCCCCCCCCAAAAAAAAAAAAAACAACCCGCATATAGTAGCTCAAGTCTCCCAAAATTCAACATCTAGGTCTATTTATGTTTTTTTTAAAGGTTTCATCTAGGTCCCCCCCCCCCCCCCCAAAAAAAAAATAAATAAAATAAAAAAAATTATAAATTGCAGGGTGGCAACACTGACTATGTGACAAGTGATGAGAAATGTTGGCGTTAGATTAGACATGCGCTGAGAAAACCAACTAATAGAACATGAAGGCAGACTTTGCTCTTGAATACCCCAGGTAAGAGAAACAGAGGGAGACAAAGAAACATATTGAGGAGACAAAGAAACACATTGAGGAGACAAAGAAATACATTGAGGAGACAAAGAAACACATTGAGTAGACAAAAGATTTGAAGGGGATAAAAAGGACATGGGCTAAATTTGAACAGAGAACACAAGATATGATGGTAATGGATAAGTGAATTCTGAATCTCTAAAGGTCTACCAAATTCAACGTCTTGCTTCTTCCATCTGTTATTTTCTCTTGAGTTTATAATCACAGCTAGCTCATAGCAACGTTTTTAAAACTGCCTGTTAAATGACGGGGCTTTGTTCTGTGACATTAGTATCACATTCTGAACAAAGCTTTTCATGATAATTATACCTGACCTACATTCGCTTTACTTCAAGCGCAAAGTGTTGTGAGCATGTTAAACGGTTCAGCCAGCCGTACAAAACCGCAAAACGTGGGTAAGAGGCAGCGTTGCCACTCGTAGATGGACTCACCTAGATCTAGATTTTTTTTTATGTCCCGTCTTGGTGCCATGCTCCTTCATTAGTTTAAGAACGCGACCCAGATCAACTTTCGGTTTTTCGCCCAAAAACCCGCCTAAAGTAGCCTAAAATTCAAAATCTAGGTGTTTTTGGTACCATTTAGGTTTGTTTTAAAAACTCAGCGTGGCAACACTGGTTGGAGGGACCTCTGGAACGTGAGGAATCTGACCCGAAACGAGATCAGGCCGTTACCCTCAAGATCCAGGTTTATAGTTCTTTCTTTTCTCTTTTCGATCCTTCTGGAGCATGGAGCTACAACTACAGCAGACCGTCTTGCAGACTTGCAGTAAAGCATTCACGTGCTCTTGCTGTGGTAGTTTATGCTGTAACTTGTTCAACATTATATGACGTTTCCAGCCCCAGGGACAACCTTTTTTTTTTTAAAGAAATGAGAGGAGAGCGGATAGCATCAGATGTGCCTCATGCGCCTCCGCACATCCACCATCTCAGGAGAGTCTACACTATTCAGCTTACTCTTCGGTTTTAATTAAGGCAGGGGCGAACTTAAAGTATTTGGCATCCGGGGAGGATCCTACTTTTCAAAAGCTCATAAAGGAAACACACTTTGCATTACATTTTTACCATTAAAGTTATCATTACGTTAAGCATGGGCAAACGTTAGAAGTATTTTCCGGGGAGGATCCTACCTTTCAAATATTTCCCCCCACTATATGCAGTGATGGAAGATTAAGTAAAGAAATCAAGACAAGACTTGAGATGGCCTCAGCTGCCATGACAAGGTTGAATGTGATCTGGAAAAGTAACATCGTTTTCCTGTGAAGATCAAATTTAAAAAACACTCTAATCTCTTGTTGGGTGTGAGAGCTGGAACAATCACTGCAGTTAAGATTCAGGCCTTTCGAGCTAAATGTTTCATAGAAGAATTTTGCGCATTTTGCTATAAAAGAGCCCAAAACAAATGTCTATGTTAGAGAGAAGATAAACACCTATGCAGGCCACCAAGAACCACTTTTTGTCAATTGTGAAATAATCGCCGTCATGACTCCCTTTCGAAAACGATCCTTTCAGAGGGAACAGTCCCGAAAGGTAACTACCGGGCGGAAGAAGAGGAAGGCAGAGAAAATCCGGGGATGTAACATCTAAGGAATTGGGCAGGACCCGTTTTTTCCACCAACTTTGTACGCATTGCAGTGGATAGAGACGCAGTGGAAGGACCCTTTGTCTGCTGACCGCTTGCCACCATGGCACCCCTACGACCCATGACGGGTTACGGGCTGAGATGATGATGATGACTATCATAATAGTGTCTGATGGCACCCCGCCCCTCCAGGCTGTCACCTGGGGCAAACCGTCCCCCTTAGTACGCCAATGAATTATGATATTTTCAACTTTGTGTGACATTTCACACATAATGTTTACTTACAAGTGATAGTACATGGAATGATGATAACCAGGCACAACCTCAAAATGAGTCGGCTCTGTTTATACTTGGCGAGGTGAAACAGTCAAATCCGTCAGATCCTGTGTAAAGTGCTGACAATTAAAGTTCAAAATTTGGTCGGTATGAGAGGGACATTCAGCGTTCGATTGGCTAAGTGGTTTGAACGTTTTCCTCTCGCGACACGGTAACCAGATTCCGGGATCAAAACCTGGCATCGTCACGCTCCAGTCGACCCACTTGCAAATGGCTACATGACTCTGCTCTTGGGTTAGGGAATGCAAAAGGCAGTGAGAAAGGGAAGTGGTTACCCCACCTCATAAAACTGGATCCAGTAAAGTGCTCTCTAACACTTCTCTCCCATCCGGCAGTTTTTGCTATGGGACTTACGTTTATCTTCTATTTCCAGCAATCATTATTTTACCTCATCAAACTTTTAAATTTTCTCAAAAGACATAAAACAATTCTTGAAGATGAAATAATAAGACAGTTCATTTGCTTACATGTTCTTTATCGTTACAACACAAGTCTGTATATTTTAGACGTACTACAAACAGAATAGTGGCTGATTGGTCAAACAGTAAGAGCTCTTGCCTCTCGCAGAAAATTTACCGGTTTCCGGCATCGAAACCTGCTAACGTCACGCCTTAGTCTACCCAGCTGTAAATGTAAGCCTGCCTCTGTTCTTAAGTTAGGGAAGGCAAAGGCCGCTAGGAAGGGAACTGGTCACCCCCACCTCATAAAAGCTGGATCTACCAGTCTATGGTGAAGTCTCCAACACTTCGCTCCCCTACAAACAGAACAGTGCATTTACTTTGCTTGCTTTCCGACATTCTACAAACTGAATGTTGTGTATGTTTGTTTTTAGAGAAATTGAAATTGTGTAGATGTCTGTTTTCAGAGAACCTGAAATTGTGTAGACGTCTGTTTTTTTAGAGACCCTGAAATTTTGTAGACGTCTGTTTTTAGACAATGTCGTAGATTTTTTATAGGTATTTATGATCGATTTTGGTTCCGTCTGAATAGAACTAGAACAGGTGATAACTCAGTGAGAGATAAGGTACAGAAAATAGATTTCACGAGGGAAATGGTGCAAGGTAGAGTCTGTCCCTGGATTTGAGAAGATACTCTAGTCCAGCCTATCTCTACAAAAGAAATTTGTTGATCAGACAGTCTACTTTCTAGATATATTAATATATATATCAACCACTCACATACACCCCCACACACACAGATAAGTGACGACAATTAGATGCACAAACGTGAAAATTATATTATATGGAGTAGGGATATTGGGACAAGCTGACCGACACGGTTAATAAGTTTTATGTTAATTCTATTTATCATAAAGAACTTCACAGCATTTATCAAAATATCAAAACATAAAAATCATAGGTTACAAAATTAATAAGACCCATAAGCTGTTACATCCAACCATCCCTCTGTTGGAGACCAGATTCCCGTTAGATAGAAGTTATTAATAACCCCCCAAAAAAAGTTCAAAAATGGATTTGCCGTTATAGGTCAGTTGTGGTGAAGTGGGAATGTTTGATCTAGAAAGGTATCCGATATAGGGGAGGACTTAGAGTGTACTGACTGAGATCAGCTGTGAAGGTATCTATATCTATTAAGAGTAGTGTATTATAGATAACCTTACTTGCTACCACATATCTATATATCTCAGTCAGAATTATTCTGGAATAGTGTGATGCTACGTTATGTGTCTAGGGTATGTGTATGATGAAGTGTAAGTCACAACAACAGACAGATAAACAATTTAATTTAATCCACTACTCTTGACAACACTGTGACACGCACATACATATAACACTCTATGAGAATATCTTAAAAGAGTCACTGATAAACTTTCAAATAACAATATGTATTCATTACTGGCATGAATGAATATGTGTCCTGATTCAACTACAAGGGAATCAGGAATCACAATCAATTTAAATATACAAGTTATGTTACAGAATGTATTTAATATGAATATTGTAGTTTATA
Source organism: Oreohelix idahoensis (assembly GCA_024509875.1). Lineage (NCBI taxonomy): Eukaryota > Metazoa > Mollusca > Gastropoda > Stylommatophora > Oreohelicidae > Oreohelix > Oreohelix idahoensis. The sequence continues at coordinate 57,848 of JAMPIV010013339.1, forward strand.
A